>JAMPIV010004101.1:0-15000 GCA_024509875.1 Oreohelix idahoensis
AACACACCTGAAGCAGCTAACTTTGGAGAAGAAGCTGGAAAAAATCTTCGGGCGACAATAATATAATCTGCACTGGTTCCGCAAAATGTTCTGGCAGTCAGTGGAGGCAAGGGAAAGTATAACCCCAATCACGGAAAAAGTAGAAAGGACAAATTAAAATGAGAAGAAATCAGGAAACTGGAAGAAGCCATGCCACGACATACTGTTCAAGAACGCAGTTGCCACAGAGAAGTGAAGGGGTTATTACGGTATAAGTTTGGGCGCACCTGACAAAGGCCAACCTAATGCCCTTTGTAGAGCGGAAAGGTTCGTGCAGAAGAGAAGGAAGACTCGAGAGGGATAGGGAAAGATTCTTTAGGGAGCCCTTCAAGTTTGCCAAAGAAACTGTTTGAGCATCCACGGTCGGGTACGCTGACAATAATCATGAAAAGAAGACCTGGCCGAACACCTTTAGAATGACATATTCAGATGGTCGCAAAAATGAGCCGCTCACGCAGACCCATGGCTAGGGCCTTAAATGGCCGAGGTAAGCCAGGAGCTGAATTTAACACCAGGCCCACCAAACGGTAAGACCACCCCACCCCCCCCCCCCCCCCCCCCCCCCCCCCCCCCCCCCCCCCAAAACGGTAGCAAGACGGTAGAAAACTACCATTGTCAAGTCAGAAAGCTCCGGTTCTGCAAGTCAGCTCCAGGTTCCTAACTGGTGTTCCATCTGTATGGTAGTATAAGAGTGGATCTGCCTGAGGTGCTCAATACGACTGCTCCGTTTTCCTGAAGAATGCATGGAAAACCCACAGCTTGTAAGCAAGGAAACTGGAGAAAGGCGACCACGGAGTCTACAACGGGCCCCCCCCCCCTACAGAGCTCCCGACTCTGTAAAAACAAAATTCCACAGACATCAGTCAGAGTTGTCCAGGCCTAAATTCACACTTACTCCAATGTGGAAGGGAAAGATATTCTTCTCAGTGATGGCAAAAAAGACTCACATTACATACCTCCTGGCAAATGAGTACATTGACACTACCATTCAGAAAGGACGGGTGAGAATCCCAGAGGTACACCCAGGATGTCTAGAGCATGCCACAAATGATCTGGGAAGCAATCCAAAAAAAGTGCAAAGTCTGACAGAACAAACCTCCAATCTGAATCTGGTTGGATCTAGCGAATGCTTATGGATCCGTTTCCACGACCAGATGTTGTGGCAGGCCCTTAGAAATGTATTCATGTGTTCCACAAAGAGATTGCAGCAATGCTGAAACTGTAATTTCGCAGGGTTTTCCTGTCAGATTTCCCTTCAACCAGAGAGTCCTACACAAACGAAGTGGATTGGCCTTGAAGTTGGAATTGCGATGGGATGTACCATCTCTCCGATATACTATTCGTGATGGCTATGCAGGTAATCCTCAATGCGGCTGAAGGAATGGCTATAGGTCCAAAAGCTCAGATTTTTGGAATGTGTCCCCACATGCCACCGCTCAGCCTAAGCATTCATGGATGACACAACAATTCTGACATCAGATGAACATCAGGCCCGGAGGATGTTAGCATGCCTGGATGAACTAGTCAGCTGGTGCAGAATGAGCTTCAACACCCAAAGAAGTCGAGAAGCCTATTAGTCAGGAAAGGGAAGATAGCAGAGAGGTCGTTATTCATGGTTTCCAACCAAAGAATTCCTACTGTCATTCAGGAACTGTTAAAAGTCTTGGCAGGGTGTACGATGCCCTCATTAAAAGACTCGAAGGCAGTGCAACAGACAAAAGAAATGGCAGACAGAGGACTACAGGTCATAGACCAAAGCAGACTCCTGGGAAAGTTCAAACTGTGGTGCCTCCAGTTTCATGTTGATACCGAAGTTGCTGCGGCCACTCTTATATATGAAATATAAGCACAAGTACAGTGGAAGCTATAGAGCAGAAGGTCAACAAGTTCATGAGACAAAAATGGCTAGGGGTACCACCAGATCTGTCAGATGTAGCACTGTACTGCAAAAAGTCAAAACTTCTGCTTCCTTTCAAGTCAGTTGTTGAAGAGTACAAAGTTGGAAAGGCAAGGCTTGCAATGATGCTACGCGAGTCGGCAGATGACGTGGTTAATGTCCATTCAGCCCACACTGAAAACGGGAAGACCCCCCCTTCCGACAAGTGTTTCGGCCCGATTACTCCTTTACACTCTAAGGGGGGCGGGCCCACTTGGGTCATGACTCTCAAGTGTCTCAGCTCCTGTTGTCTTGTATCGAAAATGAACCCATTTCACTTTGGTAGCAACTTTAAAATCCACAACTCCGCCAGCCGTGGAGGCATCTGTGAAAGTAAGTACAAAGAAAAGATTACAAATTATTCCGTTCTGAGACACCATCACGAAGCCGACGCCACTTTGCGTGTTCGCCCACTGAAATTCTGACACTGAACACCTCTATAATATACACCGCCTGTTCGCCCTCTCAGTCACAGCCCGTTCACTATACACCAAAAACTCAGCGTATTGTGGACTTAGAAAAACTTCCTGGTGTTTTCTGTACCGCAGCGTTTATTGTCCACTATCTTTCCATTGGGAAGCCCATTGCGGTTGTTCACACAGCCAGCCTGATGCCTATTTCGGCAGTATTTTCACTAACCTCTTCAGTGCCCTTGTTCTCGACTGTCCCCTCAGCCCCAAACAGTTTCAGAATAGTATCATTACACTGATGCAGCCACAAGCCCTCTTGCGCCCACTTCAACAGCCATAGACCCTTGCAGTGCTCTGAACCCATCGTGTCACCTCAGATCCGTGGCCAGATCACTAATACTTGGCCGCTTTGAACTGAATAGTTGCTCGTCTAAGTCTTGAATTCAAATGGCACGGTCAGCAATTCAATCAGTTTATGACCTGAAGCGTTGCTGCTGAAGAATGAAGCACTATATCCGGCCGTCCTCCGCGATTTTCTGATACTCACTGGATATGCCCCTTTCCAGGTAGGTCTACCGCCGTTGTTCTCCCAGTCGTTTGCACAGTCAAGAGAGATGGTAAAAACTGCTACCAAGCTGAACATGGAGGTTTACTCAAAGGTCAACGGTGTTTGGTGGTGTGTGCTGACTTTTCCTGCCCGGATCAGAAAGTATGTATTTGCGGTTGCTCGGCCTGGGTTTGCTGTTTCGCCGTTCAATCCCTTGCTGGCCAGATCTAGTATGTTGCAGCAAGCTCATTTAGCACTTTGTTACAAGGCTCCATGTGTATCGCCCTTGCCCTAATGAACACCTTTACACGATGAGAGCACGGTGGTTCTCGAAGTGTCTTGCCCTCACCCCTGGCACAGTGGGGCACTGCTCATCATCCGACTTTCCCCATTTCACAAGGTTGGTGGCCGACGGCAGCAGGTCATACATTGATCTAACCACGAAGCTGAGCCTAAGAGGTGCCATATGCCATATATCATTCCATGTCAAGGACCTCTGCAGGGCTCACTTCCCATGTAGTCCATTGGCCTTGTTGGGACCTGCTGTCACTGCTTATTTTTTGCAACCTCTTATCATTCTCAGCCTGCACCTCGTATCTCCTGAACTACCATGTCTCTGCGCTCCCTGCTTTGATGATTCCTTGGACCACCAGCGTGGATGTCTCCATGACCAAATCCCCGTTCTAATCGAAGTTTGTGTGTATATCGATATTACGGCCATATAGACCTCCCTCAGTTTGAGTGACTTCCTTGGGCAGCATCAACAGCTTCTTCCACTCGTCCACTCTCCTTCCCGTTTTCAGCTGTGGGCTGAATGGAACTTAACCCATTTGTCATCTGCTGACTCGTGTCAGTCATCATTGCAAGCCTTGCCTTTCCAACTTTGTACTCTTCAACAACTGACTTGAAGGGAAGCAGAAGTTATGACTTTTTGCAGTACAGTGCTACATCTGACAACCTGGTGGTACCCTGTAGACCATTTCCTCATGAACTTAATTCGGCCTCCCCTTCTGAGATAGATTTACCGTCTCTATAGATTCTAACTGTATTACTTGTGCTTATTTCATATTATAAGCAGGGGCCACAGCAACTTTGGTTTCCAACATGAACGTCCCCACCATTTCTTTGAACTTTCCCAGGAGTCTGCACTTTTGGTCTATGATTCTGTAGCCCTTAGTCTGACCTCTGTCCTTGCAATCTTATAGTGGTACTTTATGTCTGTTAGTCACTGCCCGACGACTTCTTGAGGTCTTTTGATAGCAACATGAACTAATCGTAGGACTCAACTACTGCCAAGACTTTTAACAGGTTCCTCAATGACAGTTAGGATTATTGGTTTTGGTTAACATCACTCCAAATCCATGAGAAATAATGACCTCTGCTGAATCTTCTTCCTTTTCCTGACTAAGTGATAGGCTTCATCGACTTCTTGGGTTTGAAGCTTTCATCACTCTTTCTGCACACTAAAACTGACTAGTTCATCCCAGGCCATTGCTAACATCCTTCCGGGCCTCATTTCATCTGATGTCCGTCAAGATATTGTTGTGTCAGCGATGTGGACATGCTTTTGAGCGCACGGTGGCATGCGACAAATTCCACCGAGCTTTGGTTCATTTGTATAGCCATAATCCTTCAGCCGCATTGATCTCTTAGGATTACCTGCATAGCATCACGAATAGTATCGGAGAGATGGTACATCCCATCGCAATTCCCTTCTAGGCCAATCTCGGACTGCGTGGGTGGGCTCCCTGTTAAAGATCGGGAAAAACCTGCGGTCTTCAGCTGCAATCTTCTTGCGATACACACCAAACATCTTGTGTGGAACGGATCCATAAGCATTCGCTAGTGGCGTTTTGGTTTCTGTCAGACTTTGCTTTTGGATTGGCATTGTGCTTGCTTAGACTCCTGGTGGTACCTGGGGTCTTGAATGTTGGTCATGGGGGGTTCCTTGGCTAAACCATCAACTGAGAAGGACATTCTTCAATACATTGAGTCGTGAGATTGCCTGAAACTGGACTGATGTCTGTGTGAATTTTGTTCCTTGGGACCCGACTCTGGCCTTTGCATATAACTGCTTACAATAGGGTTTGGGGTCCATGCATTCTTCAGTAAACGGAGCAGGGTGAGCACCTCAGGGCATCTCTTAATACACCACATATGGAACACCATTAGGACCTGGAGCTGACTTGTCACGAGCTTTCTGGACCATGCTTTCTACCTCTTGCCACCGTTTGGGGCTTGGGGTTAAAATTCAGCCTCCTGGCTTACCCGGCCATTTAAGGCCAGGCCATGCTGCTAGAGCGGCTCATCTGGTGGTGCGACCATCTGAATATGTCATTCTAAGGTTGTTCTTCAGGTGAGTCTTTCCTGATGTTTTGGGTACCTGACCGTGGGCTGCTCAAACAGTTCTTTGGCAAACTTGAAAGGGCTCCCTAATAGAATCTTTCCCTATCCCTTCGAGTCTTCCTTCTCTTCCTGCACAACCTTTCTGCTCTACAAAGGGCATTATGTTGGCCTTTTCAGGTGCTCCCAAACTTGCCGTAACAACCTTCCTTCTCTGTGGCAACTGCGTTCTTGAAACAGTTTTCTTGGGCATGCTTCTTCTGTTTCCTGATTTCTTCTATTTTAATTTGTCTTCTACTTTTTCACGTGGTGGGTTACTTTCCCTTGCTCCCTCACCCCTAACACCTTGCGACAGTGCAGATATATTATGTCGCCGAAGATTTCCAGCTTCTTCTCCAAAGTTAGCTGCTTCAGGTTGTTATCCAACTCTTTTGCCAAGGCTTCGTCCAGCTGTTTCCAAAGCCCTTTTGCACTGGCAGGTGGAAACTTGATTGCATCTCTCTTCCCAGTCCAAGAAGTGTGTGAGATCATCATCTGGCAGATCAACTTGAATGTACTCAGCACTGTGGGATTGACTCCTGGCTGCTAGATTGCTTCTAACGTCTTATCCGTCGAGACTAATCAGTATGTTGTAACACTCCCCTGATATAATATTAAAACTTGTCATTATGGGCCAAATACAGTCCCAATCAATACTCACACAAAGTGGTAATGTTGTTTATAATGGTGGCTTGGAATGTAAGTCAATAGAACTACATGCCGTTATGCTTTAACAGATGGTTTTCATGTTGTATCTGATAAAGTCGTTATCCGGGTGTAAGGGTTACAACCCGACAATTTATAATAAGCCAATGATGGTTCACCTTCCGGAATCCCACTTTCGGGTACGTTACCTGGGGATATATTATGGATTTTGGGTGCTCCTAAGACGCCAATTAGAGGCGTGAAGTGGGGTTATAAATTGGTGTTGGCAAAATGGTCATTACAAAATAAATGACGGTGTAGCCCTAAGAAAATTAACTCATAGCGTATCAATTAAATTTGATGCTTTGAAAGTCGTCATAGGTTGGACGAAAATGATTATTTAGGAAAAACTTTAAATGAGTTATGGCATAGTTTACTATTTTGGAAGGGTAGAACAAAGGTGGGTTTATTTTGGACATTTGCAACTTGATAATCATGAAGAAGTCCCCCTTTCCTAAGTGCGTTAATGGACCGATTATTACAGTTTGATCCCACTAATTACAAATTTTAATTGACCCAAATGGGTAATGATGTGTGTGTTTTTGTTTCGAATTGAAAACGAAAATAGGTTATTTTTTCACTTATAACCCCCTTTAAGTTAAAACCAAATATTTAGTCAGATATTTAATTTAATCACAATGTCCTTTTTGAACGATAAAGGGTGAAGATTTGTGTATTTGTTATTGGTAGCTGTCCGTTTGTTCCGTAATTTTAACTCAGGGACAACTTGCCATCAATGTAACGGCGCGTTTATGCGATGTTTATTACTGCGCCTAAACATGCCATGTAACTTCTGAACTGTCCTTTTATGGAAATGTAAGTCAGTAAAAGCGTATTGCTATTGCAGGTTGTTCAGAGGTCAAGTGTAAGCCGCCTTGTGTGGACAGGTACAGTTTTCCTTGAAAACTCACCACCAAGTGTGGTTGAAGTCCCAAATTTTTTTACTGCCTTGACGTGGGGGTTTGTTGGGCGTAGTGCCCAATGGTTAGTGTTGTAGGTAGTCACAATGAGGCCCTCATGATACCTCATTTGTGAGTGGTTTGATACGGTAACTTGCTAATGTGTGACGTCTTGTGTCAGATCTGCTTGCCCATGACAGTTGGATATACCTGTAACTTCACTGTGACATAGTGATGAGCCCATGTAGCACCTCGTATTGCCCCATGTTTGTTCTGGTTTCCGATGTTTTCAATCTTGCTTAGGATGTCGTGTTGGGTTGAACGTGAATAGTGAGTATCGTCCAATTACCTATTCACTGCCATCTACGTTTGACCGAATGTATGTACAATCTTCTTGATGACCATTTCGGTCACGAAATATGAGGGACAGGTTTAAATGCCTTTCTACCCCACTGGTGAATAGTACAGGATTACTGTTCCCATATGCTCGGTAAGCACATACTAATCTATCTTGTGTGCGTGGATGTACAACGTACTGCTTGATAGCCGAATGCATTGTGATTTCGCGTACAACATAGGCCTGCGTACATGTAGCTGGATCCTGTAGTCAGAACATTAACCTCCAGGTTGTGAATGTGTGCTGTGTGAGCCTAGTGGCAATCATTAGCAACAGGCTGTGATGACATCATAGTACAAAAAATGTTTACATAATAGTGCGAAAAGCTTTGTACGTTGTGGGTGGTATACTTACTTACTACATTAACCCCATTTCTTTTACTTGTTGTGTGAGTAGTCTCCTTACATTTAACATTCTACCCATGGTCTCTTGCTAAAATGTGTCCATAGGAATACCACTTAATGACTAATTGTTGTTTGTTGAGGAATCACCTTGAAAATTTTAATGCACCATTGTGTGTGAGTCATCGTACACCCTACTGCAATGGTTTGGACTAACATCCTGTGCAATCATAATCAGCCATTGTTACTTATGTGTTATATGCAAATGAGTAGAAGGTACACCTATTATAGGAAATCCATCGTTGGTTTCAGGAGACGTAGTGGGGTCCCAAAACACCAATTTACTTGGGTCAAAGGGATTGCACAAGACTGCTGCATGTATACACTCTTAGTGTCCCAAATTGATACCTGTCACTAAACAACCTTCATGCAGTTATAGGATTAACATGGGTATGTAACATCTTATGACTAAATCTGTTGGGTGACTCAAGAAGAATAGAGGAACCGATGGTTTGAACATTTGCTTTATCATGATTCATTGTAGGACCAGTATTCAACTTTACCATTCCACTTGATGTGTTCGTAAAATGGGTGGTCTGTGTACATTCTGCTACTTTTCATCGGTTGGGGGAGCGAGGTGTGGATCTGTTTAACCCTCTGCCCACCTCCCCCCCCCCCTCATTAGGGTGAGGGTTTTATCGTGCAGTATCCATTATGTTTGTAGTAAGGTCTGTCCTAGCACCAGAAGGGTGTTGGCTTCCTTTTACTAAAAAACTCGACACTACAAAATGAACTACCTCTAGCCATAGGGTCTATACCAAGGTCAATCCAGATGGGCTGTGAGCAGCAGGGGCAGTTCTATGGTGATAATGAGAAGGACCACATCATGGTTTAACATGGCTAGGAGGTCAGGCGACCTAATGTGTAGGTGTTGATCGATTCCTCACAAACAGACCACATGGAGGCAGTAGGTGTACGTCCATCCATTATAAACAATTTTAATGGGTTCTACGAGTCGAACAGTTCTGGTAGGGAGGTACCTGTGATTACTTGTCACGTTTCACTCCCAGTAGGCATGTACTATCGGAGAACAGATACTGGAATTGGTGGAACAAGTTTATGGATGATTAGGATCAATGAGATATTACGTTAATGTCATGGTCTTAAAGGTAAGAATGTTCACATACTACCTCAAACTTCGGGTATTGAACCTCAGAAAGGAGTTGTAAGAGTTCACAATCTACACTATATAGGTGTTGGCCAGTAGGATCTTTGTTTCATAGCACCCACTGGAAGTCAAGGGCGTTTTTGTTACAGGGTACACTGCCTGGCTTTTCAATGCAAACTTTGGGCTGGTTTGCTGTGCAAGGAAGAATATCCCAGCACGCATCAGTAGATTTATCGCTACTTAAAACTTCTACAAGTCTTGCAGAAAGTTATGTGAGACTAGTGCGGGTTGGGAGTTTGTGGGTTAAGTCTAGTAAGAGTTAGGTAGGACACACCACTGGGTGTAAAACAAGGGGCAGTAGGTCCTCTCACCTATGATCGCCTCTTCATACTCCTTATTTTATGTTCGCAGGTCAAATGTAACTTCTTGGAGAGAACATAGTCCGTTTCAGATGTACCGGGGGTCAAGATGACTTTCACGAATAGGGACTATATAGTCGGAGCTGGGATTTGCTGAGGGATGGGTTGCCCTGTATGCTTCTAATCAGACTGCACATCTCCAATCCATGTTGCAGTAGTTTCTGGGAAGGAACCTAAACTGGGAGTTACTCAGACCAGGGATTTGTATAAGTTGTCTAAAACAAAAATCCATGGTGATATTCACGAGAAGAAAAAAACTCCAACAGGATCACGAGCTGGGAGTCAGTGCGTTCCTGAACAGGTCTCCCTTTCACTTAAATAACTCGGAGCTATTATAGACCGAAAGGGGGCATCATGGGTTAGTATTTTGCCACTACTCGGAACTTGCAGCTGCAGCTCAGGAGACATTTTCAGTTGTGCTTAATCGTAGGACGCCGGGTCACTCAGCAGAGATGAGCTCAGTTGTGTAAAACTCAACAAGATGGCTTAGATCATGCCACCTAGATGTGATTGATGATGTTTGACATACGGATTGAGGGTAAAGTCTATTGCAGGCAATACATTACATACACATAAAGCCAAACTCAAGACCTCAGAAATGGGTATCTGTCATAAGATTTCTTGACTGTACAAGGGAAAGAACATACAGGTACGCACAGTATATTCCTACATTTACTCACAGTGCCTTAGTAAATGGACTACTGAGACAAGGTACCATCATGGGTTAAGGACATGGGGGGTTTCCTTAAATGAAATTGAGCTCTACATGAGCCAGTTTCCTTTACACTCAACAGGACGCTGACAGTGAGTTGGTAAATGTCCTGCTACTGTTCAGCATTTCGCCCTATGGTAGATATTAAATTATGGGTCTTTTTACATTGCTCGGTCCCAAACAGTTGCCAGATTTTAACATATAAAATTGGCAGTTTTAAAAGATGTGTTTTAATTGTTGTTGAACCATACTAATTATTTTATTTACATATGGTGCTGCATTAGTTAAGTGTCAAGATATTTTCAAGCTAGATTAAGAATCATTATTAAAGTATAAAAAAATAATGAAGATTTATCTTGTTGATTTTGTAATCTTCTGATTAAAATTGTTCAGGTCTTGTAGGGCCAGTTATCCTAATAAAAATTGGGTACTGACTTCTAGATCATGTATATTCAGGCATCATATTTGCAAAGTTCTGCTGATAAATTGACCCCCATCTCAATGGTGCTGCTCCAGAATTGGTTAAGATACCGCGCTCAACTGAAATGCATTTCTCCTTATAACAAAGGGACAAATAGTATGCTGAAGTCTTAGTCAGACCAAGTTGGGCCCGCCCCCCTGAACGGCAGTATGTAATCTGATAATCAGCGGCTGCTTATGTAATCTTTGTTTTACGCAACAAAGACACCTTCTGATGATAAGATTACTATCCTGTAAGGTAATGGTAATATTATAGAGTTTATCACAGAATAGTTTTCGAACTCAGTGACGCATTGTTTCCCAAAATTATAACCGATTGATCTTCTATTGCAACATCTGTCCATGAAAGTATCCATTTGCTGTTGGTAAAACTAGTAACTCCCGATGACCGTATGTTTGACACCCCTGTAACGGGTGTATTCAATTTGCTATAGACCCAATGTTAATAATATAGTGAGCTTAATTGTATAAGTTTACTGGGTTTATCTGGTGTAGATAAATTAGATTACTGATCCACATTTGCCTCAATAAGGTTCTTTAAGTGACTTATTCAGTTTATTGTTAATTTGCGATTAAGGAAAGAAAAAAAAAGAAAACAATGAGCTTACTTATAACGAGAATTGTAGAATTCCCATGCCATGCCCTGTATATAGATGGACGAGTTTATTTTATTAATGATGGTTTATTGATATAATCGATGAGGTTTATTTTATTAAATGAGTTTTAGAAGATACCATATGTAGGAGGTCATTTTATAAGATCAACAGCGCTCTGTTCGACGATTAAGAACTTTAGAAGAATGCAGCCAGGAGTCAATCCACTGTGCTGAGTACATTCGAGTTGAGCTGCCCGAGGATGATCTCACACTCTTCCTGGACGGGAAGCGAGACGCAATCAAGTTTCCACCTGCCAGTGCAAAAGGGCTTTGGGGACAGCTGGACGAAGCCTTGGCAAGAGGGTTGGACAACAGCCTGGAGCAGCTAACTTTCGAGAAGAAGCTGGAAATCTTCGGCGGCATAATCTATCTGCACTGTCGCAAAGTGTTCGGAGAGAGGGAGGCAAGGGAAAGTAACGCAGCATGGAAAAGTAGGAGACAAATTAAGATGGAAGAAATCGGGAAACAGAAGAAGCATGCCCGAAAACTTTTCAAGAACGCAGTTGCCACAGAGAAGGAAGGGTTACGTCAGGTTTGGGAGCACCTGAAAGGCGAACGGAGTCTACATCCCGAAGGAACAAAATTCCACAGACATCAGTCAGTTCAGGCCAATCTCACTACTCAATGTGGAAGGGAAGATATTCTTCTCAGTGATGGCAAAAAGACTCACTACATACCTCCTGGCAAATGAGTACATTGACACTACCATTCAGAAAGGAGGTATCCCAGGTACACCAGGATGTCTAGAGCATGCCACAATGATCTGGGAAGCAATCCAAAAGGCAAAGTCTGACAGAACAAACCTCCATCTAATCTGGTTGGATCTAGCGAATGCTTATGGATCCGTTCCACACCAGATGTTGTGGCAGGCCCTAGAAATGTATCATGTTCCACAAGAGATTGCAGCAATGCTGAAACTGTATTTCGCAGGGTTTTCTGTCAGATTTTCAACCAGAGAGTACACAACGAAGTGGATTGGCCTTGAAGTTGGAATTGCGATGGGATGTACCATCTCTCCGATACTATTCGTGATGGCTATGCAGGTAATCCTCAATGCGGCTGAAGGAATGGCTATAGGTCCAAAGCTCAGTGGAATGTGTCACATGCCACCGCTCAAAGCATTCATGGATGACACAACAATTCTGACATCAGATGAACATCAGGCCCGGAGGATGTTAGCATGCCTGGATGAACTAGTCAGCTGGTGCAGAATGAGCTTCAAACCCAAGAAGTCGAGAAGCCTATTAGTCAGGAAAGGGAAGATAGCAGAGGTCATATTCATGGTTTCCAACCAAAGAACCCTACTGTCATTGAGGAACCTGTTAAAAGTCTTGGCAGGGTGTACGATTAAAAAGACTCGAAAGCAGTGCAACAGACAAAAGAAATGGCAGACAGAGGACTACAGATCATAGACCAAAGCAGACTCCTGGGAAAGTTCAAACTGTGGTGCCTCCAGTTCATGTTGATACCGAAGTTGCTGCGGCCACTCTTATATATGAAATAAGCACAAGTACAGTGGAAGCTATAGAGCAGAAGGTCAACAAGTTCATGAGAAAATGGCTAGGGGTACCACCAGATCTGTCAGATGTAGCACTGTACTGCAAAAAGTCAAAACTTCTGCTTCCCTTCAAGTCAGTTGTTGAAGAGTACAAAGTTGGAAAGGCAAGGCTTGCAATGATGCTACGCGAGTCAGCTGATGACGTGGTTAAGTCCATTCAGCCCACACTGAAAACGGGAAGTCCCCCCTTCCGACAAGTGTTTCGGCCCGATATACTCCTTTACACTCTAAGGGGAGCGGGCCCACTTGGGTCATGACTCCCAAGTGTCTCAGCCTCCTGTTGTCTTGTATCGAAAGTGAACCCATTTCACTTATGGTAGCAACTTCAATCCACAATTCCACCAGCCGTGGAGGCAATTGTGAAAGTAACAAAGAGAAGACAAATTATTCCGTTCTGAGACACCATCACGAAGCCGACGCCACTGCGTGTTCGCCACTGAAATTCTGACACTGACACCTCTATAATATACACCGCCTGTCGCCTCTCAGCCACAGCCCTTTCACTAGTACACCAAAAACTCAGCGTATTGTGGACTTAGAAAACTTCCTGGTGTTTTCTGTACCGCAGCGTTTATTGTCACAATTTCCATTGCCCATTGCGGTTGTTCCACAGCCAGCATGATGCCTTTTCGGCAGTTTCACTAAGCCTCTTCAGTGCCCTTGTTCTCGACTGTCCCCTCAGCCCCAACAGTTTCAATAGATCATACACTGATGCAGCCACAAGCCCTCTTGCGCCCACTTCAACAGCCATGACCCTTGCAGTGAACCCATCGTGTCTCAGATCCGTGGCCAGATCACTATACTTGGCCGCTTTGAACAAATGTTGCTCGTCTAATCTGGATTCAAATGGCACGGTCAGTTCAATCAGTATGACCTGATGCGTTGCTGAAGAATGAAGCACTATATCCGGCCGCCTCCGCGATTTTCTGATACTCTCTGGATATGCCCCTCGTCCAGGTAGGTGGCCTCCCAGGTCATTACCGGATCTTACAAACGGGAAGGCTGAGCCTAAGAGATGCCATATATCATTCCATGTCAAGGACCTCTGCAGGGCTCCTTCCCATGTAGTCCGTTGGCCTTGTTGGACCTGCTGCACTTGCTTGTTTTGCAAAACCTCTTATCATTCTCACTGCCTCAGTTCGTATCTCCTGAACCGATGGTACCATGTCCTCCTGCGCTCCCTGTTGCTTGATGCCTTGGACCACCAAGACGGATGTCTCCATGACCAAATCCCCGTCTATTCGTCGTGTGTGTATCGATTACCTCCCTCAGTTTGAGTGGGGACTGGTTGGGGCAGCATCAACAGCTTCTTCCACTCTCCACTTCCTTCTGTTTTTCAGTGTGGGCTGAACTGGAGGGTACCCAACGTCATCTGGGGAACAGAGTCCGCGTCAGGGCCATCATTGTCACGAGCCTTGCCTTTTCCTAACTAGGTGTATGGGTATTACGGCTGCCTTGAAAGGGTGCCTAGACTGTTGTGACTTTTAGCGGTCCCCAGTGGCCTTACCATTGGACAGACCTGGTGAGTACCCCTAAACACTTTCCCTCGCTGGACATTGTTTGACCTTATATTGCTCTGTAGCTTCCAGATGTTCTGGTGCTTATTTCATGTGTAAGCAGTGCCCACAGCAACTGTGTGGTATCAACATGAAGAGGAGGCCTCCACAGTTGGGAGCTTCCCCCAGGAGGTACTTAGCAAACTTAGAATGGTTGCGGGGGTTCATGAAATGCTTCCAGATCAGGGTGGCGCACGGACTTGGTGTGCTGAGTTACCTGCCATTTCTCTATTGTCCGGACATTGCACTGGGCCTTTGTAGCTCTTTTAATGAGGCTATCGAAAATACACCCTCCGGGGTGGGGCTGGGGGGGGTGGGGGGGTGACGCATTAAGCAGGTTCCCCTCTCTTAATGACAGTAGGGATTTTCTTGTGGTTGGATAACCCATGAATACACGACCTCTGCTATCATTCCCTTTTCAGTCTGATACTGATTAGGCTTCTCGACTCCGCTTGGGATGAGTTGGAACTCCGAGTTCTTCTGCACCAAGTCTGACTAGTGTGCTCATCCAGGCGAATGCATAACATTCTCGGCTGAATGAGAATATACCACTTGATGTCATCATAATACTTCTGTATTCCTCATGAGTGCCTCTCCAACGCCCCCCCTGGTCTTCAAATTGCCCACACCCGCATTCCCAACCCCCGGGTCAAATGCTTCAACCCTATAGCCACTTTTCAGCCCCACGTGTGGCTTCTCTGTCATGGTAGCCCGTGTATCACCCCCACTCCAAAGGGACCCCCCCAAAAAGCCCGTTACATCCATTGGCAATTCTAATATTACCGCAGCCCCCATT
>JAMPIV010004101.1:20000-88288 GCA_024509875.1 Oreohelix idahoensis
AGTTGTCTAATAAAAAAATTGTTTTACTGCAACTCATCACTGCAAGAATTAATAAAAGGCACTCCTTTATCAAAGACTTCCTGGAAAATTGACCCACCTCAAGTGGTGCTGCCTGGCTCCGAAGATGACCACCTCAAGGTGGTGGCTGCATCGAATTCCAAAGAGTAGAAAAGTAAGAAGAAGCAAAACTCACACAGCGATTTTGCCATCTTTTCACTAAAATAATCATTTTTTACAACAATGAGCTTATTTAATAATTATAAGCTTTTTTTATCACGAAAACTATGAGTTTATTTTGTAACAATGAGTTTATTTTGCAACATTGAGTTTATTTTGTAACATTGAGTTTATTTTGTAACAATGAGTTTATTTTATAAACAATGGAGCTTATTTTATATAATAATGGGTTTATTTTGTAATAATGGGTTTATTTTGTACAATAACAATAAGGTTATTTTATAACAATCAGTTTATTGTTTGTATAACAATGAGCTTATTTTATAACGAATTTATTTTATAATGATGAATTTATTTTATAACGATGAGTTTATTTTATAATGATGAGTTTATTATATAATGATGAGTTTATTTTATAAATGTGAGTTTATATTTATAAAGATGAGTTTATTTTATTAATGATGAGTTTACTTTATAACTTTAGAGAACGCAGCCAGGAGTCAATCCCACAGTGCTGAGTACATTCAAGTTGATCTGCCAGATATGATCTCACACACTTCTTGGACGGGAAAGAGAGATGCAATCAAGTTTCCACCTGCCAGTGCAAAAGGGCTTTGGGAACAGCTGGACGAAGCCTTGGCACAAGTGTTGGATAACAAACCTGAAGCAGCTAACTTTGGAGAAGAAGCTGGAAATCTTCGGCGACATAATATATCTGCACTGTCGCAAAGTGTTCGGAGTGAGGGAGGCAGGGAAAGTAACCCACCACGAAAAAGTAGTAGAAGTCAAATTAAAATAGAAGAAATCAGGAAACAGAAGAAGCATGCCAGAAAAAACTGTTCAAGAACGCAGTTGCCACAGAGAAGGAAGGGTTACGGTAAGTTTGGGAGCACCTGAAAGGCCAACATAATGCCCTTTGTAGAGCAGAAAGGGTTGTGCAGGAAGAGAAGGAAGACTCGAAGGGATAGGGAAAGATTCTATAGGGAGCCCTTCAGTTTTGCTTAAAGAAAACTGTTTGAGCAGCCACGGTCAGGTACGCTAAATATCCAGGATAAGATAAGCTGGGATAGAAACACCTTTAGGAATGACATATTCAGGATGGCGCAAGATGGCGTCTTAGCAGCATGGCAGGCCTTAAATGGGAGTTAGCCAGGAGCTGAATTTAAACACCAGGCCCCAAACGGTGCAAGAGGTAGAAAAGCTTGTTCCAGAAAAGCTCGGTGCAGTTAGCTCAGGTCTAATGGTGTTCATTATGTGGTGTATAGAGATGCCTGAGGTGCTCAACGACTGCTCCGTTTACTGAAGGAATGCATGGAAAACCCAGCTTGTAAGCAAGGAAGAGGTGAAAGGCGAACGAGTCTACATCCGAAGGATAACAAATTCACAGGGAACATCAGTTCAGTTCAGGCCACAATCTCACCTATTCAATGTGGAAAGGGAAGAGTATTCGCTTTTCAGTGCTGGCAACAATGACAGCTCACTACATATCCCTCCTGGCGCAAAATGAGTACGCTTGACACTGTAACCATTCAGGAAATTTGAGGTGTATCCCAGGAACACTCCAGGCATGTCTAGAAGTCATGCCACATATGATGTCTGGGAAAGCAATCCAAAAGGGCAAAGTCTCTGACAGAACAAACCTTCCATCTAATCTGGTTTGGATCTAGCGAGCTTGCATTATGGATCCGTTCCACAGTCCAGATGTTGTGGTCAGGCCTAGAAATGTATCATGTTCCACAAGAGATTGCAGCAATGCTGAAACTGTAATTTCGCAGGTGCGTTTTTCTGTCAGATTTTCAACCAGAGAGTACACACAACGAATATGTGGAATTGGCCTGTTGAAGTTGGAAATTGCGATGGGATGTACCATCTCTCCGATACTATTTCGTGATGGCTCTGTATGCAGGTAATCCCTCCAATGCGGCTGAAGGAATATGGCATTATAGAGTTCCAAAGCTCAGTGGAATGTGGGTGTCTCACATGCCACCGCTCAAAAGATTCATGGATGACACAAACTAATTCTGACATCAGCTGACACACATCATCAGGCCCGGAGGATGTTAGCAATGCCTGGATGAACTAGTCAAGCTGGTGCAGGAAGAATGAGCTTTCAAAACGCCCAAGCAAGTCGAGAAGCCTAATCTAGTCAGGAAAGGGAAGTTTAGCAGAGGTTCGTTATTCATTGGTTTCCAACCAAAGAAGTACATTCGCCTACTGTGTCATTCAGGAACCTGTTAAAAGTCTTGGCAGGGTGTACGAATGCCTCTCATTAAAAGACTCGAAAGGCAGTGCAACAGACAAAAAGAGCGAAATGGCAGGACAGAGCGAGTACTCTAAAGGTCATAGACCAAAAGGCAGGACTCCTGGGGAAATGATTCAAACTGTGGTGCCTCCAGTTCATGTTGATACCGAAGTTGTGCGGCCATCCTTTATATAGATTGCAAAATAAGCTTACAAGTACAGTGGAAGCTAGGTAGAGCAGAAGGTCAACAAAGTTCATGAGAAAATGGCATAGGGGGTACCAACCAGATCTGTCAAGATGTAGCACTGTACTGCAAAACGTCGTCAAAAACTTCTGCCTTCCCTTAGAAGTCAGTTTGTCATTGAAGAGTACGAAAAGTTGGAAAGGCAAGGCTTGCAATGATTGCTACGCGAGTCAGCTGATGACGTGGTTTAAGTCTCCATTCAGAGCCCACACTGAAAAAACGGGAAGTCAACCCTTCCGACAAGTGTTCGGGCGACGTATATACTCCTTTTACACTCTAAGGGGAGCGGGCCCACTTGGGTCATGACTCCCAAGTAGTGTCTGTCAGCCTCCTGTTGTCTTGTATCGAAAATGAACCCATTTCACTTATGGTAGCAACTTCAATCCACAATTTTCCACGCTCAGCGTGGAGGCCAATTGTGTGAAAGTATACAAAGAGAGAAGACAGTGTGTTATTCCGTTCTGAGAGACCCCATCACGAAGGCCAGCGACGCCACTCTGCTGTGTCTTCGCCAACTGAAATTCTGACACTGACGACCTCTATAATTACCCAACCGCCTGTCGCCTCTCAACGGCACAAAGCCCTTTTCACTAGTACACCAAAAAACTCAGCGTTTTGTGGACATTAGACAAAAAACTTCCTGGTGTTTTTCTGTACCGCGCAAGCGTTTATTGTCCACAATTTCCATTGCCCATTGCGCGGTTGTTCCACAGCCAGCATGATGCCTTTCGGCAGTGTTGTCACTAAGCCTCTTCAGTGCCCTTGTTTCGACTGTGTCCCCCTTCAGCCCCAAACAGTTTGGAATAGATCATACACTGATGATGCCGCACCCAAGACCCTCTTGCCGCCCTCAATTCAACAGCCCATGACACTTGCATTGACACCCATCGTGTCTCAGATCCGTGGCCAGATCACTATCTACTTGGCCGCTTTGCGAACAAAAGTTGCTACGCGTCCTACATTCTGGATTCAAAACTGGCAACGGTCAGTTCACAATCAAGTATGGACCTGAATTGCGTTCTGCTGAAGCAGAATGCCGCCACTATACAATCCGGCCGCGCACTCCGCGTTTTACTCTGATCACTCTCTGTATATCATGCGACCCACTCATCCCAGGTAGGTCCTACCCCCGCCGTTCTCCCAGTCATTTTGCACAGTCAAGAAGAGATAAAGATGGTAAACTGCTACAGGTTTACTCGGGTTTGGGGGTGTGACTTTTCTGCCCTCAGGAAGTATGTATTTGCGGTGCTCGGGGGTTTGTATTGTATTCATCTTGTCAGATCTACTTGTTGCACAGCAAGCTCATTTAGCACTTTGTTATGGCGCTAAGTGTATCGCCGTTGCCCTAATGATACCTTACCATGCTGAGAGCATGATGGAGTGTTGCTCCCTGGACAGGGGGCACTGCTCATTCATCGACTTTCCCATTTCAACAGGTTGGTGGCCGACGGCTGCAGGTCCTACATTGATCAACAACGGAAGTGAGCTTAAGAGATGCCATATATCATTCATGTCGAAGGACTTGCAGGGCTCCTTTCCATGTAGTCCATTGTTGTTGGACCTTGCTGCACTAGCTTTTTGCAACCTCTTATTCATTCTCAGCTCCGTATCTTCTGGAACTACCATGTCTCTGCGTCCCTGCTTGATGCCTTGTGACACCAGCAGATGTTTATGACAAAATCTTCGTCTATTCGTTTGTGTGTATCCGATTACTCCTCAGTTTGAGTGGATGTTGGGCGCATCAACAGCTTCTTCCACTCTCCACTCCTTCCGTTTTCAGTTGGTGGGCTGAATGGGACTTAACCACGTCATTCAGCTGGACTCGCGTAGCATCATTGCAAGCCTTGCCTTTCCAATTTGTTCTCTTCAACAACTGACTTGATGGAAGGCAGAAGTTTTGATTTTTGCAGTACCAGTGCTAATCTGACAGGACCCTGAGTGGTTACCCCTAACACTTTCTCCATGAAATTTTTGACCTTCTGCCTAAAGCTTCCACTGTACTTGTGCTTATTTCCTATATAAGCAGTGGCCACCGCAACTTTTGTATAATGAACTTAGAGGCACCACAGTTTGACTTTTCCCAGGAGTCTGCTTTGGTCTATGGATCTTGTAGTCCTCTGTCATGCCAATTTCTTATTGTCTGTTGCACTGCTTTCGAGTCTTTAAAAGAGGCATCGTCATCCCTGCCAAGGACTTTTATCAGGGTCCCTCAATGTACTGTTGGAATTTTTCTGGTTGGGATATCATGGAATAATGACACCTCTGCTATACTTAACTTTCCTGACTGATTAGGCTTCTCGACTTCTTGGGGTTTGAAGCTCATTTCTGCACCAGTCTGACTAGTTCTTCCAGGGCGTGCTAATCATCCTCCGGGCCTGATGTTTCTTCTGATGTCAGGATTTGTTGTGTCATCCTTGAATGCTTTGAGCCGTGGGCATGTGACACCATTCCACGTGAGTTTGGACCTATATGCCATTCCTTCATAGCCGCATTGAGGGTTCCGGCATGGTCATCCACGAATTTGTATCGGAGGAGATGGTACATCCCATCGCACAATTCACCTTCTTCTTGGCCAAATCCACTTGATTGTGTACTCTCTGGTTTGAAAATCTGACAGAAAAAAACTGCGAAATTACAGCTTCAGCATTGCTGCAATCTCTTGTGGAATACTTGATTACATTTCTAGGGCCTGCCACAAACATCAAAAAAGCAGTGTGGAACGGATTCAATATGCATTTTGCTTGATCTCCAATCCATGATTAACATGGATGTTTGTTCTGTCCAGACTTTGCCGTTTGGGATTGATTCCCAGTTCATTGGTGGGCATGCTCTAGACATCCTGGTGTTATCCTGGGTTTCCTCCTTTCTGATAATGGTAGTGTTCAATGTACCCATTTTTGGCCAGGATGTATGTAGTTAGTCTTTTCGCCATCTACTGAGAAGAATATCTTCCCATTCCACATTGAGGTAGTGAGATTCGGCCTAAAAACTGACTGATGTTGTGGAATTTTTGTTCTTGGGATGTAGATCTGTTGCTTTCTCATTCTTGCTTACAAGTGGGTTTTCCATGCATTCATCAGTAAAGGAAGCAGTCGTTTGAGGCACCTCAGGGTCATCTCTTATACACCACATATGGTACACCTTAGGACCTGGAGCTGACTTTGCCGAGCTTTCTGGACAATGCTTTTACCTCTTGCACCGTTGGGGGCCTGGTGTTAAAATTCGCTCCTGGCATATCGGCCATTTAAGGCCTGCCATGCTAGACCTAAGCGGTCTCTTTTGCGACCATCTGGGAATATGCGTCATTCTAGGTGTTCTGCCAGGTCTTCTTTTCCTGATATTTAGCGTATGACCGGGTGTCAAACAGTTCTTTTGGCAAATTGATAGGGCTCCCTATTAGAATCTTTCCCTATCCCTTCGGAGTTTTCTCTTCTGCACATTTCTGCTTACAAAGGGCATTATGTTGGCTTTTAGGTGCTCCCCAAACTTACGTACACTTCTTCTCTGTGGCAAACTGCGTTCTTTGAACAGTTTTGGCATGATTCTTTCTGTTTCCTGAATTTCTTTATTTTTATTTACTTTACTTTTTCGAGGGGGGTTTCTTGCCCTTTTCCCCCCTCACTCCGAAAAACCCCCCCACTTTTTTTTTGCGGACAGTGGCAGGATATAATTATGTCGGGCGGAAAAGAATTTCCAGGGCTTCCTTCTTCCAAAAAATAGTTTAAAAGCTGGCTTTTTTCAGGGGCTGGATTATTCCAAAAAAAAATCTTTTGCCCAAAGGGGGCTTCGTCAGTGTTCCAAGCTGTTGCATGGCAAAAAAAAACTTGATTGCCCTCTTTTTTTGGGCCACTGGCAGTTGGTGAGATTATATCTGGGGGGAAAAAACTTGATGTAAATCAGGCACTGGGGCATTGATCTCCTTTCTTCCGTCCCAAAAGTTAAAAAGGTAAATGGTCATTATGGAGGGAATCAATTTCATCTGGGGCAAGAAAATCTTCACTATGAAATAAATGTTCATTATATAATAAACTCATCATTATAAACTGGGTCATGTTATAAAATGGGACTTCACCTGGGGGCTGGCGGTAAATTCGTTCTAAAATAACGGGTCATTATTTCCGGGGTCGAACTGATTGGGACAGGGGTGAAAGCCGGCTGTATTGTTACAAATCTCCCCCCTTGATGACCAACTTAACCCATTATTATACACACGCCCCTGTTATAAAATAAATCATTGTTACAAAAGGGGACTCAATTTTTCAAATTTTTCCTCAATGTTGGGGAGTAATGAGAACTATTGTCTACACCACATTAAGGCCACCATGGAATAATGTTTTTCAGTGGGGTTTGTTTTAGAGGCCTCGACAAAAGGTCATTTCCGTTGTAAAAACCGGGGGGTTTCTGGGGGTTTCGATTCCATTGATGGGGCGCTGTTGGGACATTTGCAATTCTTCATTATCCTTCCCTATACTATATATTAAAGAGAGTAGCAGCACCATTGAGGTGGTCATTTCGGGAAGCAGCCCCTGTGTGACGGTGTGTCACATTCTTTAACAGGAAATCTTTGTAAAGGGCTTTTATTAATTTGCAGGGGGGAGTTTTCTATTTAAAGCAATTGGGAATTTTTTACAAAAAACAAGGCTTTACGGTGGGTTTAGTTAACTCCCCCGTCCTACCTCTGGACTTTCTAAGTCTTTACGCACACACAAAACGTTTTTTGTTTATTCACATCATCGGCTCTTTCTTACTATAGAAGGTCCACAAAATTCGGTAATCCTTTTTTCCCGATTCGTCCACTGGTCTATTGGGGGACCCGATTTTGCAAAGACCGTGATAACTTATTGGGATGAAGGGGAAAAAACCCTCTTTGTTCTTTCATTAAAACAGCTCCATCAAAGTTGCGTGTTTATGGTTTAATATGCAAACCCAGGGGGGAAGGCAAATCTGGATCCATGTTCTTAGGGAGAAAGGGGGGTGTTTACAACTACCCTAATGTGTCTGGGACGTTAAAAAGTGTTACCCATGTGTGGGCCCCGATAGTACAACTACTTTTACCACCTAAGTTGGGGGGGCGGTAGGGCATCCACTGGTCATGGGTCTGGGTTGTTGGGTTAATGGGGGGTTCCCAAGGGGTTCAAGCTTTATTCCATGTGGCGTATAGTTCTGTGTGAGGGGGACAACTACTACCCCATGTGTGTGTTTGTAGTAAATGTGTGCCCCATTTGTCCCCAGTTGTACAACGGGTGGCAATGGTGGGTTTGATGTGTGTGGAGTGTGGTTTGGGTGTTTGAGGGGTGTGGGTGTTGTGTGAGGTAGTAACAATTAGTTGGGGGGGAGTAGTAAAAAATTACCCTATTTTGTGGGTGGTAGTAGTATCTGGGGTACTTTGTGGGTGACAGTTGTCAAAAACCCTAGGGGAGCATGTGGGTGGGGGGGTGGAGGGGGGGGGGGGGGGTGTTTGGGGAGTAGTTCTAGAACTACCTGTTCCATGTGTGCCTGTGTCCCCTAGTTACCACTCCGAACAGGGGGTGGGTGGGTCCGTGGGTTGGTTGCAAAATTGATGGGTACCATGTGTGGGGGTGGGAGGGGTAGTGCCAAGCATTGAGTATGGTGGGGGGGGTAGTTGCATTGGTGTACATGGTACTGTGTTTTAAATGAGGTGGTCCATTATGGGGCCCCCCAATGTGGGGGGTTCGTAGGTGGGCCAAAATTAGGCCCTTTGTTGGCAACCTGGAGGGTTGAAAAAAAAAACTGCCCTTTTTGGGGTAATGTGGATAGTGCTTCTTTGGTCTTTTTGGCGGAGGTGTGTGTGTGTTGAAGAATCAATTCCATGGTGGTGGTTCGCAAGTAGTGGGATTCACCTTTGGGAAGGTTGTGTTTGGGTAGTCAGTACAAGTGTTGGGGGGATTTTGGCTTCCGCATTGTCGTGTATGATATTATAGACGTGGGGGCGGATTAATTATTTGATTAGTGGGTTATGATGTGTGGGTTTGATTAGTAACTATATAATTATATAATTGTGTGTGTAAATAATTGTAGATATTATGCCGTTGGGTTGTGATGGGATCGAGGGGTAACCTAAGCCCCATGTGTTTTGTGTGTGAGGGAGTACGGCTTGGGGGAAATGGGTTTGTGGAAAGCGGGTTAGTTGCGGCTACTGAATGGTTTGTCGTTTTAGGTAACCTAGTGAGGGGCGCCCATGGTGTTGTGTGGTGGTGAGTTAGGTAAATTAAAAGGCTTCCATGTGAAAAAGGAGTTTTACATACTGGGGGGGGATGGGGGAAAAGTATTAGTATGTATATAATCACAAAAAAATTTTTGGTATTATTGTTAATTTTATTTGTTTACCCCATTTTTTTATTTACATAAAATGGGGGGCAGTCGGAATACTTATCCTTCACCCCCAATGTTTTTAACCCTTCAGGAAGTGTATACTTTAAACTTTTAACAAAACACATGGGGTGTAGGGGTATACTGACACCATACAATGGCAAACCCGAGGTGTACTAATTTACCGCACTTCCTTACATTTTTTCTCCAAAAGGTGTAAAATCCTAAAAAACAGAAAAATAACACCCAAATGATGGTTTTACTCTGAAAAAAATTCACGTTAATAATTTATATTAGTGTTTAGTAACTTATATATATATGGGGCAATAGGTATATGTTTTACACTAATATATAATATTCATGTTATATTAATCTCATATATATATACCATTAGCAATATAGTTATGTACAATTCCCAATTATTATTATGGGCAGTTTCCAATGTCCCCCACCAGTTTTTGCAATGGGGCAGTAGTTTTAACATACTACATGTTTTGAATTTTCTGCCAAGATTGATTGAATCCCCTCCACACCCAAACACCAACTTCTTGGCGGGGAAGTAAGGAGATCTACTTTTTTTTTCACACATTTTTAAAAAAGATTTAATTCCCCCCAAAACCCGCCCAGTTATCAAAAACCCCCCCAACCCCCACACACCAACACAAAACACACAGCTGGGGTTACGGGATAGTTGTTAAAAAAAAAAGCCAATGGGGCAAAAAGGAAGTTGGACTCTAAAAAAAAAACATGGAACAGGCCTTGAAAAAGCAAACAAAAAGGCTAAAAAAAAAAACTTTTGGGAGGGAAAGGGAAAAGCTGGGAAAAAAAAATCTTTCGGCGAAACAGTAATAAATATAAAAAAACATCTGCCACTAGGGGTCCTACGCACAACAAAGGGTGGTTTAGGAGTGGAAGGGGGGAGGGGGCTAAGGGGGAAAAAAAGGTAAAAAAATAAACCACTCACACGGGGACACACAAAACACACACAGGGATTGTTACAAAAAATGTTAAAAAAAAAAAAAAAAAATTGGGAGCAGAGTTTTTTCAAACTTAGTTTGTTTTGGGAAAGGGGCGACGGGGGGAAAAAAAAACTAAAATAAAAAACGAACCGTGGGGGGATACAGTTCGTTTTTTGTACTCACACACACATTATCAACATGTTTTTTTTTTAACTACTATCCACCCCAAATAAATTTTATGGCCCCCCATACGGGGCTGGCCGTTCGTGGGAATTAAAAAAAAAAAAAGTTTTGGCTTTTTTACCGATAAGGGTTTTATACTCTAACACACACCATGGTGGTTTTCCATTTTTTCGGGATTACACACTATGGGGTAATAGGGGGACAAAAAATACAGGGGGGACTCATGAAGGGGGGGGGGGGGGGGGACCGCTTTGGGGAAAGTACAGTTGTCGGGGAGAACCCAAAGTTGGGGCAGCCGCCCCCCTTTAGGCAGTGTTAAAACAGGGAAGTTTTACCATTTTCGGGCGGGCCGAGCTTGTTTAATGAACGAACAAAGATGCTAAAAATTCACAAATTTAAAAGTTCTGTTAGATGGGGGGGGGACTTTTTCCTTCTGGATGATCAGACATTGCTTTTTCCTTGTAATGGTATAAAAGGCTCTAGTATGTTAAAGAAAGGGGGGTTTTTTTAAAAACCTGTCATTTTAGGGTTGCATTGGGGGGTTGTCAAAAACCAATGTTTGTACGACTTTTCGGGGGAAAACAAGGGGGGGGGTGGTCGGACGATTTGGGGACCTGTCTATGGAAAAGGGGGGGTTGGGGGGGGGGTTTCCCCGTAAATGTGGGGGGAAACTTAATCAACTGGGGGAAAAAAAAAAAGGGGGGGGGGGGGACTTTTTAGCAAAGACCGGCTGGGGGGGGGGACGGGTTAATTGCCCAACCCCCCCCGTAAGGCTGTAATCCGCAAATTTTGACTACTTTAGTGGTGGTGCACGTTCCAAAAGAGTAAAAAAACGATTTTAGGAAGAATTTTGCAAATCCCACTGCCAGCGATTGCCATTCTTTTCAGGAAAATAATCCATTTTTACAACAGGGGGATTGGATGGAATAATCCACCAAGGGGGGCGGGGCCTCCAACTATGAGTTTAGTTTGTAACAATGAGTATATTTTGCACCCATTGAAGGTTATTTTGGGGGGGAAATTGAGTTACAACGGTGGGAACTTTCGGGAGCTCTTGGAACTAAAAAAAACCGGGGCTTGGGAATTTTTTTTCCATAATGGGTTTTATTTTGTAATAATGGGTTGTATTTTGGAACAATAAGGTCCTCTTTACTCAGAAAAGGGAGGGGAATTTTTGGGGGGTGAAGCCAAAGAAAAAAAATTCCATAACGGAATTTATTTTATAACGATGAATTTATTTTAAAAAAGTGAGTTTGAAGTTTTGGAAGGATTCAGTTTATTTAATATATTTTTTGATTAGTTTATTTTTATTCGGGGGATGTTTTTTTATTTTATTAAAATGAGTTTACGATTTTTAATGAATAAGGGGAATAATAAAAAAAGCAAGCCAGGGGGAGTCCAAATCCCACAGTTTGCTGGGAGATTTTAACATTTTCCAAGTTTGATTCTTGCCAGATGAATGAAGATTCCTCCCCCCCCCCACCCCACCCCACCATTCAATGGGACGGGGGGGGAAAAGAGTAGACATAGCAAAATAAAAGTTTTTTCCCAAAACAGACGCTAGCAAAAAAAGGGCTTTTGGGAAAAACAAGCTGGTGGCCGAAAAAAAGCCTTGGCCCAAAAAAGAGGTTGGATAAAAAACTGGGAATAGGCAAGGCTAAAATCAAATTTGGGGAGGACAGAAAAGCTTGGAAAATACTTCGGGGCGAACATAAATATTTCGTGCCCCCTGTTCGCCCAAAAAGGTGGGGTTTTCGGAGTGGAAGGGGGAAGGGCCAAGGGGGGGAAAAAAGTAAACCCAGACCACGGGAAGAAAAAAAAAAGTAGAAAGCTTACAAAAAATAAAAAAAAAAAAAAAAAAAAAAGCAACAGAACAAAACGCAAAAAGAAAAAAAATCAAGAAGCAGTATGCCACAGAGCAGGAAGGGTTCCGGAATCAAAATAGAAAAAAAAAAATAGCCAATAATTTGCTAAATAGAATAGGAAAAGTTGTGCCAGGAAAGAAGGAAGGACTCGACAGGGATACGGAAAGTTCCTATCACGAGGAGCACTACAGAATCTGTGATCAGTTGAAAACGAACCTGTTGTGAGGCATGCCTACGGTCCGGGTACGACTATTGAAATATGCAGGGAAAGACGGATTATGAAACTGGAAAGAACACCTGTTAGATATGACCTATTCAGATGTGAGCGATTGCATTGAATACTGCAGCGCATGTAATGCTGATATTCAAATACGGGAGTAAGGTAGGAGCTGCATATCAGACATGATGCCCTGAACGGTGCATGGCTGAGACTGTAGTGAAATCGAAATATGCATAATGTCAGAGGGCCTTAAATTGGAGCCGGCTCCCCGTGTACTCATTGAGTCTACATGGATGTGTGATATTGAACATACAGCGCCAATGTGTTGATATTAGAAAATAGGAGCATGGATCCTGAATTGCTCAGCGATGGCTGTCCAGAGTTACTGAAGTTATATGAATATAGGAAGTGTGATACCTAAATGACGGATGTATGATATTGAAGTAAAGAGGACATGTTAAAGAAAAAATGTGTGTAACTGTAATCTGCAGTGGTTTAGTGACTTCCTTCCCTCCATAAATGCAGACCGGTGTTAATGATAGTCTTAAATGGATTGCGTTAGTTACTCATAAATTGCAGGACGGTGAGTTAATGAAATAAATGATGGGTGTTTTCGTAAATGCAGGTCGGATGTATAGATGCAAATAATGGGCGTGTTTCATAGATACAGACTAAATTACTTATAGTCCGTTCGGAAATTCGTGCCCACAGAAAGCGTCAATTTTCTCAGACTCGAACTGTCCATTGATGTTGCCATGGACATGAATTTTTGCATGGCAGTCTTAGATTTTATGGCAGTTGCATTAATATATTTTTTGAGCCCTTTAGAAAACTCTCGCAGCCATGTTCCTCAGTCAATTTTCTTCTTTACGAAATTATAGTAAAAAACTCTTACCGTTGTATGGGTTAATTTTTCGTTGTTTTACAGGATAGTGGTACAAGATCCCGTTCATTAAATATTTTTTTTTAAAAGGTATGCAGTGGATACATGTCCGCACGATTGTGCGCCACCTGTTGTACACAGTCGCGAGTAACTAATTCAAAAAAAAATAGTGTACTCATCAATTTTTTACCAAAAGGGATCTTGCTGCAAATTTTTTTTTTCCCTGATAACACAAACTACTAAATCTCAACCATTAACCCAGACAACGGTATAGAGTTTTTTATATAACGTAAAGAAGAAAATTCGAACATGACATGAGTTTTGTAAGGGCAAAAAATATATTAATAACTGCATGGAAAATCTAAGACTGCATGCAAAAATTCATGTCCACACAACAAACAGTTTTGGAGAAAATTGACGCTTTCTGTGGGCACGAATTTCCGAACGGACTATAAATAAATGATGTGTATTATTGAAATAAATTGTGAGTTACACAAATAAAGGATATGAGTTACAGCAAGCGGACTCCTTGATTGATTCATTCAGTAAATGAGATCCGAAATATGCCAATTGTGTGAGACTCATTGTGTGTGCGGTGAGATAGAAAAATTGAGTTTGTCTTCAGTTAAAGGGATAATAAGTGAATGTGTTTAATCGGTTACGCAGTAAAACAAAATTTAGTAAGAGAATGATAAACAAGAAGGAAATATCAACATAAAGATACTAACTACAAAAACACAGTATGATGATAGGAAACTCTTTACAGAGCGATACAACCGGAGGCAATCTGATCATCAGATGGGGTACCCCCGTCGAACAAGTGTTTCGGCCCTGTATACTCCTTTACACTCTAAGTGGGGCGGGCCCACTTGGGTCATGACTCCCAAGTGTCTCAACCTCTTGTTGTCTTGTATCGAAAATGAACCCATTTCACTTTGGTAGCAACTTTAAAATCCACAACTCCGCCAACCGTGGAGGCAATTGTGAAAGTAAGAAAGAGAAGACAAATTATTCAGTTCGTTCCGTCGCACGACTAGGGACAGACACTGACACACCTGCACGAAGCCGACGAGGCTAGCCACTGCGCGCTAGCAACTGAAATTCTGTGCCCAACACCTCTTATAATACACGCCGCATGTTGCCCGTCAGTCACAGCCCTTTCACCAGTACACCGAAAAACTCAACGTATTGTGGACTTTGAAAAATTCCTGGTGTTTTCTGTACCGCAGAGTAAAGCTTTAGGCTGTCACGATTTTTCATAAGCCCATTGCACATTGTTCCACAGCTTGCATGAATCTGCCTGTTTGGCAGTCTAGTTCCATCTAGCCTCTTCAGTTGCCCTTGTTCTCGATGTCCCTCAGCCCCAACGTTTCGATACCATAAATCATACAATGATTGCAGCCCGAGCTCTTGCGCCCACTCAACAGCCTTGACCCTTGCAGTGAACATCGTGTCTAATTCAGTCCGTGGCATAGGTTCACTATAATACTTGAACTTTGACCATATGTTGTTGTCCTATCTGGATTCACTATGGCATTGACACATGTTGCAATCAGTATGGAATACTGTTTAAGATGCGATTTGTGAAGAATGAAGCACTATATCGGCACTCGACTCCGGATCACATTTTCTGATACTCCTTGGATATGACTCAACGTCAGAGTAGGTTACCGCATTCTCCAGTCCATTTGCCAAGTCTAAGAAGGAGATGGTAAATGTTACCGAGGTTTATTCGGTTTGGGGTGTTATGTGCTGACTTACCACTGCCTCAGCCCTAAGTATGTATTTGAGTGACCCTGCATCAGGCTGGTCATCTTGCTACTTCGTTCTTCCAATCTTGTCGATTATTGTTCTCCAGCAGGCTCAGTTCAAGATTTATTGTTTCAGTGTGGCCTGAAGTGTATCGCCCCTTGCCCTATTGAACTTACATGGTGAGTCAGCCTTGTGTTCAAGAATGTCTGCCAATCGTCTGGAACAGGGGGCACTGCATTCATCATCCGACGTTTTCCTTTTTCACAAGGTTGGTGCCAAAACGGTGCAGGTCTTAACAACTGATTGAACAAAGAAGCTGAAGCTATGAGATGCATTGATCTGCATTCACATGTACAACTGAAGGACCTCTGCAGGTGCTTCCTTCCCACTAGTCCAATAGGCTTGTTCATGGACTTGCTGCTACTGCTTTTGCAACCTCTTATCATTCTTCACTAGCTCTGTGGTATTCTGAATACCATGTCTCTGCAACGTTCGTTGATCACATGAACTTGGACCCACAGCAGTTTGTTTCCCTGACAAGTCTTGTCTTTATGGTCTATGATCTGTAGATCGCCCTGTACCTGCCATTTCTATTGTCTGTGTCACTGCCTTGGGCCGTCTTTTAAAGAGGCATCGTACACCCTGCCAAGACTTCCGTTAACAGTGTGGGCTCCAATGTGGACAGTAAGGACGTCTTTGGCTGGAAAACGCGTCGAATATGACCTCATTGCTATCTTCCCTTTTCCTGACTTTGTAGGGCTTCTTCGAACTTCTTGGTTTGAAGCTCATTCTGCAACCAGTTTTGAACTAGTTCATCCAGTAAGTGCCTACATCCTGACGGGCCTATGTTGGTCACCCTGATGTCAGAATTGTTGTGGTCATCCATGAAACTGCTATTTGAGCGGTCTGCTTTGGACTATATATCCAATCCCTAATGTGCCGCATTTGAGGGATTAACCTGCAGTGCCACATGCAACTTTAATATTCAACATCGGATAGAATGGTAGGATCCCCATCGCAATTCCAACTTCCCAAGGCCAACTGAGCTTCGTTTTGGTACTCTATGACCTGAAAAGTCCTTGGACAGAAACCTTCTTTTGTTGGTGCGACTGTTACAGTCTTTCAGCATTGCAGGCAATGCATCTGGTGACACATGCCATACACTTTCCTAACGGGCCTCCTGAATGCCAGTAGGACCTCTGTGGTTTGAAACCGGATTCCATAACGCATTCGCTCTGCATCCAACCAGATTCCATGGAGGTTTGTTCTGTCAGATGATTTTTTGCCTTTTGAAGTCATTGCTTCCCCAGATCATTTGTGGCATCAGGCCTCTAGACATTCTCTGTGAGTACCTGATGATTACCTCCTGATCTTCTGAAATGGTAGTGCCTCCTAATGTACCCAATTTGCCAGCGAGTGGCATGTAGTGAGTCTTTTTTCACTTCGCCATTACTGAGAAGACTATAGCCATTCATCATCCACATTGAGTATTTAGGCCTGAACTGACTGATGTCATGTAGGAATTTTGTTACCTTCGGGATGTAGACCTGGTTACATGCCCTTTCATTCTTCTCCACTTCAAGGCCTTAATTCCTTGCTGTACCGAGTCTTGGGTTGAAAACTCTATGACATTCTACTTTCCTGCGCATTACAGTTTCAGCCTAAAAAAACGGAGCAGTCGTTTTGAGAAATGATACATTATCTAGGGCCTTGCGCACAAACATCTGTAGAGTCGCAACGGATCCCATTAAGCATTCACATATGCGTAATCCAACGTCAGAATACATGTAGAGGTTAGTTCTGTTCAGACTTTTGCCTTTTGGATTGTTCCAGATCATTGTGGCATGTCTAGAACGGAGTATGAAAATGGTGTGTCAATGTACTCATTTGCCAGGAGTTATTTAGTTTTTTGCCATCACTGAGAAGAATATCTTCCCTTCCACATTGAGTAGTGAGGATTGGCTCTGAAACTGACTGAATGTCTGGAATTTTGTTCCTTCGGGATGTACCTTGTTGCCTTTCTCATTCCTTGCTTTACAATCTGGGTTTTCCATGGCATTTTTTCTTTCTGTAAACGGAGCAGTCGTTTGAGCACCGCAGGTCATCTCTTAAACACCACATATGGAACACCATTAGGACCTGGAGCTGACTTGCACCGAGCTTTCTGGACAATGCTTTCTACCTCTTGCACCGTTGGGGGCCTGGTGTTAAATTCAGCTCCTGGCTTACTCGGCCATTTAAGGCCTGCCATGTCCTGCTGAGCGGCTCATTTTATTGCGACCATCTGAATATGTCATTCTAAGGTGTTTCTTCCCAGGTCTTCTTTCCTGATTATTTAGCGTACCTGACCGTGGCTGCTCAAACAGTTTCTTTGGCAAACTTGAAGGGGCTCCCAAAAGAATCTTTCCCTATCCTTCGAGTCTTCCTTCTCTTCCTGCACAACCTTTCCTGCTCTACAAAGGGCATTATGTTGGCCCTTTCAGGTGCTCCCAAACTTGGCCGTAACCCTTTCTTCTCTGTGGCAACTGCGTTTCTTGAACAGGTTTTCCCTGGCATGCTTCTTCTGTTTCCTGATTTCTTTCTATTTTAATTGAACTTCTACTATTTTACGTGGTGGGTTAACTTTCCCTTGCCTCCCTCACTCCGAACACTTTGCGGACAGTGCAGATATAATTATGTCGCCGAAGATTTCCAGCTTCTTCTCCAAAGTTAGCTGCTTCAGGTTTGTTAATCCAACTCTTGTGCCAAGGCTTCGTCCAGCTGTTTCCCAAAGCCCTTTTGCACTGGCAGGTGGAAACTTGCATTTGCATCTCTCTTCCCGTCCAAGAAGTGTGTGAGATCATATCTGGCAGATCAACCTTGAATGTACTCAGCACTGTGGATTGACTCCTGGCTGCGTTCTAAAGTATATAAAGTAAACTCATCATTATAAAAATAAACTCATTTCTTTATAAAAAAAAACACAATCAATATAAAATTAAACTCAGCATTATATAATAAAACTCCATCATTATAATATAACCTCATCGTTTTATAAAATAAATTACAACATCATTATAGAAATCCAATTCGTTATACAATAATGCTCATTAGATTACAAGACTACAACTGATTGTTATAAAATAAACCGAAAGTGGATACAAAATAAAACCCATATTACCAAATAATAACCCCTTCTCTATAATATAAGCTCATTGTTATAAATATAAACTCATTGTTACAAAATAAAACTCAATGTGTACAAAAATAAACTCAATGTTGCAAAATAAATTCATTGTTACCAACATAAACTCATAGTTCTAAATAAAAAGCTTATAATTTTTAATAAGCTATTGTGTAAAAAATGATTATTTTAGTGAAAAGATGGCATCGCTGTAGGAGTTTGCTTTCTTCTTACTTTTCTACTTCTTTGAAGGTGCAGCAACCACTTGAAGTGTGGTCATCTTCGGGAGCCAGCACCATGAGGTGGTCAATTTCAGGAAGTCTTTGCTAAAGTGCTTTATTAATTGCAGTGATGAGTTTCAGTAAACAATTTTTATTCGAAACTTGTCCTCATCTGACTGACTAGTTTTAGCACACACAAAAACGAAGGACAGGTTAGTTTATCTTACTTACGTACTCATTTTATCCATTTCTTGCATTATTAATGTCTTATTCTGACCCGATAAAGACCGGGATAAAATGTGTGAATGGTAGGCATCTGTTGTTCTTTTCATTAAACAGCTCCATCAATGTTGGTGTAATGTGTTTATACTGCCTGACCTGCATGCTAAATTATCAATGTCTCTTAGGGAGAGAAACAGAAGTAGTAAACTATTACTATATGTGTTGTGAGTGTACAACTATTACCCATGTGTTTGTAATGTAAAAGTAGTACAATACTACCCTGTGTGTGTGAGTGTACATCTTATGCTCATGGTGAGTTGTACAAGTATGCCCAATGTTGATCGTTGTGGTGTGAGTAGTACAAAACTACTGCCATGTGGGAGTAATTGTGTGTCGTGAGTAGTACAAATTACTACCCCATGTGTGTGTGAGTGTAAATCTACTGCATATGTGTGTGTGTGTTGTTACAACTACTGCCACAAGTGCGTCCGTGAAGTTTGTTTAAGTAGTACATCTACCTGAACACCTGTCCCTGTGTGTACGTGTGTGTGTGTGAGTAGTCCAATTACTAACCCATTGTGCCTGGGGGGGAGAGTAGTTACAATACTTCCCTATCTTGTCCGTGGGAGTAGTAGCTATAACTGACTGGGCTCATGTGATGCTTGTGTGAGTAGTACAACTCCTGCCCACATGTGTGTATGTAGTAGTACAACCTACGGCCCCATGTGTTGTGTACGTGACGGTAAGTGACAAGTTACTGCCCCATGTGTGTCGGTGTGCAGTAGTACAACATGCTTGCCCCCATGTGTGTGTTTGCGAGTTGCTACACAATATTAACCCATGTGTGTGTGTGTGTGGTGAGTAGTGCAAATATTACATATGTGTGTGTGTAGTAAGGTACAACTACTGCCCCCTGTGTTTGTCCGTGAGTAGCTCACATTCTACTGCCCCATCGAGCCCTGTTCCGTTGTTGTGTGAGTAGTACAACCTACTTGCCCCATGTGTGAGTGTCCGAAGTGATGTGAGTAAGAAAAACAAAGAGCTATGCCCAATAGCATGTGTGTGTGAGTAGTAACATCTACATGTTGTGATTTAACAACTACTGCACATGTGTGTACAACAACTGTGAGTAGTACAACTTATTGACGGAAGCCATGTGTTTGGTAAGTAGTAACTACTGTCCCATGTTTGTGCTTGTGGCCGTGTGAGTAGTACAACTCAGCCCCATGCTTTTGTGATAGTACAACTACTCCATTTGTGAAAGTAGATACAACTACTGCCACCATTGAGTGTTTATTAAGTACGTGTTGAGTAGTACATCTACTGCCCCCATGTGTGTGTGAGTAGTTACAATTCCTTCGGGCCCCCGAATGGTGTGTGTGAGTAGTACAAACTCTACTGCCTACATGTCAGTGAAGTAATACAACTACTGGCTGACCATGTGTGAGTGATAGTATACAGATCTACTGCCCCATGTCTTTGAGTAATACGAACTATCTACCGTCGAATTGTATGGTAGTTGTACAGTACTGCGGACCCATGTGGTGCTTAGTTAGTTAATTACTGTCCTCACATGTGTAGTCTAGTTATTCTAATGTCTATACGTAAGGCCTTCATGTTGTAGGTGAGTTGTATGTGATAACTTTGTGTTCCTAGTCCATGTGTATGTTTGGTTTTTGTATCGGAATTTCATTCCAGTGATTTGTTGCACTACATTTGGTTGGGGGGCAGTAAGATATTCAATGTGTACACTTTCTAGTGCATGGGAAATTAAGTCGTATGTGCAGTACGTAACAACCTAGCCATACGTGCCGACCATGTGTGACAGGATTAGTACAACAGTACTTAGGATTGATTGTGTTAGTATGGGACAACGTTCTGCTACAGGTCCCCATGTGGTTGATAGTGCAGACAGTACAACTAGCTGCACAATAAATGTAAAGGTGTGTCAGTAGCGGTACCTACTACGTTACCCCATAGAGACTGTGGGATTAGTATCAACATTACTACCACTTGGGGGGGGTGTTTGAGTAGTACAACTGGCTGGGGGGGGACTTGTGGGGGGGGGGAGGGATAGTACAATTACTAAGGCCCCATGGTGGTGGGGGTGTGTGGGGGGGGGGTACTCATAACTAATTGGCTATGACTTTTAGGGGTGTTGATGAGGGTTCTGTACATGGGGGAAAGCATCTACATAGTGCTCTGTTGTGAGATACTACTATGGGGGGGGGGTGGGGGGGGGGTCGATGGGTGTGGAGGGGGGTGACGGTACTACAATATGCAATTCATGTACATGTGAGCCACTATTTCATGGCAAACTCTTGCCTCCATGTGTTTGTGCAGTATTAAATTTTAGTGCCAGGGCATGTTGGTGTGGAGATACAAGTAACTGACTTGAGCTTCACATTGTGATCCAAACCTCTAACACCCTTTCCGTGCACAGAACAAGATAAGTGTGTGAGGTAGTACGATGACTGCTAACCATGTGCATGGTGTTTAGTAGTTACGGGGTATCATGGGCAACTACGATCACCCAATATGTGTGTTATTGGAAGGGAGGTACGTGACAAGCTAGCGACCCCGTGTTTGATAGTCAGGGCCCTCATCTGCTGTTGGTCATGTGTGAGAGTAGGTTTACACAACCTGCTGATTCATGCCCCATGTGTATTTTGTAAACATTCTGCATGGGAGGCATCAAGGGGACCCATTGTAAGGAGTTATATGAGTAATACCCACATGGGGTTTAAGGGGAGCGGTACCGTAAAACTACTGCCCATCTCATGTGTGTTGTCCACATCATTGCACTCCAGAACACTACTGCCACACATGTACTCTGTAGTAGTACAACTTGCTGCCCATTTCCTGTGTAGTACCCAGGTACAACTAAACCCCTTGTGTGCTGTAGTAAACTCAACTGACAAATCGTCACTGTGTGCATTTAGTACACCTGCTCGCCCATTGTGTATAGAGTGATAGAGAGCGAATCTATTTGCCTATCTCCATCAGTTGTTCAAGTGTGACAATAGTAAACACATTATTAATAACCCCATTGCGACACGTACCAGGACAAGGAGTTATCATAATGCTGCCCATACATGTTGTGATTAGTAGTACAACACGTTCTGCTCACTAGAGTGTGTACAACAGTTCACTTATACATACTGCGGTGCAGCGACATGTGTGTTATCAGGCACCGATCGGGACATGCTTCTGCCCAACCTGTGTTTTGACCTTAGTAACAAACTACTTCAGAATAATGTGTTGTAGTACAATCTAACCCTGTGGTGTGTAGCTAAACTAATACTCAAGTTCGACCATTACTACAATGGCATCATGTTGTTGTAAAAGTATAACATAAGAAGTAACGATGCACCATGTGTGTGTGACCAGTTACCACAACGGCCACATGCTGTGTACCTTATATGTTTTACAACTCTCATAGTGACTGTTGTAGATTTAGTACAACGTTTGAGCTCCACATCACGAGAATGGACCATGCGAGTGTTGCTATCATACAACTACAGGCCTTTCATGTGATGTGAGTAGTGACAACTGCTCCCCATGTGGTGTTGATCGTAGAACAACTGCTGTCAGTACGGTCCAGCGAGCAGAGCGTGTAGGAGATACCGAGGAACTGGCTGTCCCAGCATGTTGTGTGAGTAGCATAACTAACTCGCGTCTGTCTCATGCACGAGTGTTACACGAACTTAGTGTACAACTGAGCATGAATCCCAAGTTGTGTGAGTAGTTGCAACTGCTGCCCCCCCATGAAGTGTGTGTGAAGTTTATTACAACTGCTGCCCCATGTGGAGTTTGTAGTACAAACTGCCATGCCACTCATACAGTGTGTGTAGTGACAACTCATTTTACCCTATTCTTGATGTGTAGTACAGACTGATATGTATATGTGTACTTTAATTAGAAAAAATACATTTGCTGCACACACAGTTTTTGTACAAACACTGCGCATCACACTGTGTTTGTGAACAACATAACATGCTGCGGGAGCGCCTACATCTCAATGTCACTAGATCAGGTTAGGGAAAACTGCGCGAGGATTCATCTACATTTTTCTCGATAGCGGGCGAAGTGAGCAGGGTTCCTTATATGGTAAAACCTTAGCGATGGGTACAAACTTATGCTGCGGGCCGGTTGTGACAACTAAGTTTTGTAGAACTAATTGACACTCCACCATTTTGTAGTACATCTGCTGCCCGAACATATGTGTGGGTAGAATCTATTTTTGTGTACGAAATGGTTTGTGTAGTTTTTCACATGTTAGCTGCTCATAACGCAGTTAGTTGTAATGTACAATAATTTTCTTTTAATATTATCAGGCCGACATGATATAAAATTGTTAATTGGGGTAAACACTAATAGCCATAAGCTAAGTTACACTTGTCAGCCGTAGAAATTATTACTGATTAGGGTTTATTATTGAACAGTATAGCGCCATAACTGGGGCGAGGTGCCGGATATGTTATGTCGTTATTTCAGGTGTTGAGTGGGGGATCTGAGATGGATGTGTAGGTGAGTACTTGCTGGAGCACTGACTTAATCTTCTGTGTGTTGATACAGGTATCTATGGGAGTGTTTTGCAAGAGGGGTCATTGTTTAGGTGACACATGGGATTATTGTTTATTAAGGTGTTGGGTTATGTGTAGGAGACAACTGCTGCCACCATGTGGTACTACTGGTTGTCACATGTGGGCGTAGGGTATTGGGGAGTTCACTAGCATGAGTCATTGTGGTTACATACTGACTGGTGGAGCTGGGTTGGTGTACAGGTGGGATTTTCGGGGTACCATGATTACATAGGTATTAAAGGACGGGGGGGTATGTGGGTGTGGGGGAAGAGAGTAGTCTATTGGGGGGGAATAGTGTAGGATATGAGGAGTAAGGACATTTATTTGTCATGGTTGAATTGTAGGTGATGCAGTACTTGGGGAACTACGTGGTGGGGCCTGGGGGGGGTGGGGGGAGGTGGTTGAGGTGGTCATGCATATGTGGTTGGGGGGGGGTTTGGGGGGGAAGTGAGGGGGGGGGGGGATGTAGGGGATTTAGTTGTGCTACCTGTGGGGGTATTGGTAGTTGGGTGGGGGGGGGATGGTCTGGGGATGGGGGGGGTGGTGGGGGGTGTTGGGGGTGTGTTGGAGGGGGGGTGGATGGGGGTGTGTGGTTTGTTGGGGTGGGGGCAGGGGAATTTGGGGGGGAGTGGGGAAGGTGAGAGGGGAATTTTCTATTGGTGAGTTTGGGGGTGTGGACGGTGGGGTTGTGACGGAGGGGTCGTCTGTCTGGGGGTGTCCGGTACAGGTGGGGTGGTGTTGGCGGGGGGGGGGGTGTACCGCCAGGTGGGGTACAATTGGGAGTTGGGTAGGGGGGGGGGGGGTTTTGGGGGGGCAGGGGGGGGGGGGGGGGGGTGGGACCGGGGGGCGGGTGGGAGGGGGGGGGGGTGGGGGCGGGGGGGGGTGCGGGTGGGGGTTTGGGGGGCGGGTGGGTTGTGGGGGTGGAATTTGGGTGTGGGGGATAATGGGGGGGTGTGGGTGGCGGGTTACGGGTTAGGGGGGGCGGGTTGTTTTGGTGGAGGTGGGGTGGGGGGGGGGGGGGGGTGGGGGGGTCTGGGTTGGGGGTGGGGGGTGGGGGGGAGATTTTGTCGGGGGGGGGATGTGTTGGTGGGCGGGGTGGGGGGGGGGGCCCCATGTGGGGGGTGGGGGGGGGGGGGGGGGGGTGGTGGGGGGGGATGGGGTTGTTAGTTGGGGGGGATGGCAAAGTGGGGGGGTGGTTTGTTTGCTAGGGGGGTGTAGTAGTTGTGGGGATGATTAAATTGGGGGCTGACCAGGTAGGATTTTTTGGGGGGGGAGGGATAGCGGATTATGGTTGTGAGGGTTATAAGGGGGGAGGAGGGGTCATGGGTTTGGTAGGGGTAGATCAGGAATAAGCGGGGGGGGGGTTGTGTGGGGTTGGGGACAAGGGGGAATTGTTGTGAAAGAAAGGGGGGGAGCTGGGGTGGGGTATTGGGATATTGTGACAAGAGGAGGGGGGTGACATGGGGGTGGGGGAGGGTGTGGGTTGGGGGGTGGGGTGTGTATATGAGTGGGTGGAGGGGGGAAATATGGGGGCACATGTATTGGTGTGTAGAAGGGGGTGGGGAGGTGGGACTGGTGTTGGTGGGTTTTGGGGGGTGGGGGGGGGGGGTTTAGTGGGTGGGGGGCGGGGGTTGCTGGGATCTTAGGGGGGGGGGTGGTGGGGGGGGGGTGGGGGGGTGGGGGGGGTGGTGGGGGGGGGGGGGGTGGGTTAGTGGGGCTGCGTGAGGTGGGGGGGTCGGTTTTAGGGTGAAGGTGGGGGGTGTGAGTAGGGGGGGGGTGGGGGTGGGGGGGGGGGGGGGTGTGTGGGGGGGGGGTGGGGGGGGGGGGTAGGGGGGGGGGGGGGGGGGGGTTGGGGTTGGGGGGGGTGGTTGTGGGGGGGATTGTGGTGGAATTGATGTTGATGGGGTGGGTGATGAATTGTAGGGGGGGGTTAGGGGGGGGGATTGTGTTGGAGGGGGTATGGCTGGTGAGGAGGATGGGGGTCGTGGTTAGTGGGGGGGTGGGGGTGGGGGGGGGAAAATTGGGATACCTATTTAGGGGTATGGGGTGTATGGGGGGGGGCGTGGGCGGGGGGGGGGGTTGGGGGGGATAGGGGGGGGGGTGTGTGGTTTGGGTGATTTTATTTTACATGAGAGTTGAGTTGTGGGGGGGGGTGTATTATGGGTTGTGGGGGGGGTGGTGGGGGGGCGGGGGGGGGGGGATGGTGTGTGGGGGGGGGTGTGGGGCCTTCGGGTTGGGTGGTGGGTGGTGTGGGTAGGGTGGCTCCTTGTGCACAACCCTTGGGGGATGATTGTTTGATTTGTGTTTAGAACGTTGGTAACACAAAAGGTGGGGGGGTGGGGGGAGGTGGGGTGTGTGTGGGGTTTGGGTTTTGGGGGGGGGGTTGGGGGGGGGTGGGGTGGGGGTGGGGTTGTTGGTGGGGTGTGGTGGGGGGGTGGGGGTTGTATGGGGGTGTTGTTGGGGGGTGGGTTGGTGTGGTGGGGGTGGTGGGGTGGGGTTGGTTTGGTGGGGCAGGGGGTGGGGGGTTGGGGGGGGTGGGGGGGGGGGTTTTTTTTGGGGGCGGGGGGGGGGGGGGGGGGGTTTGTGTGGGGGGGGGGGGGGGGGGGGGGGGGGGGGGGGAGGGGGGGGGGGGGGGGGGGGGGGGGGGGGGGGGGTGGGGTGGGGGGGGTGGGGGGTGGGGGGGGTGGGGGGGGGGGGGGCGGGGGGGGGGGGGGGGGGGGGGTGGGGGGGGGGGGGGGGGGGGGGGGGGGTGGGGGGTGGGGGGGAACGGGTGGGGTGGAGGGGAGGGGGGGGGGGGGGGGGGGGGGGGGGGGGGGGGGGGGTGGGGGGGAGGGTGGGGGGGGGAGGGGTGGGGGGGGGGGGGGGTTTGGGGGTGGGTGGGGGGGGGGGTGGGTGGGGGGGGGGGGGTGGGGGTGTGTGGGGGATATAATTAAGTGGGCGGGAACACCCAACTCAAATGTGGTTTGTTGGATTGCTTGGGATGGTGGGGGTGGGGGGTCTGGGGGGGGGGGGAGGGGGTGGGGGGGGGGGGGGTAGGGGGGGGTGGGTGGTGTGGGAGGGGCGGCGGGTGGTGTTTTGTGGGGGTGTGTTTTTTGTTTTTTGTGTGTGGGGTCTTGGGTGGTGTGGGGGGGCGGGGTTTTTTTTTTGGGGGGGTGATTTGTTGTTTGTCTTTGCTGGGGGCGAGGGTCTGGGGGTGTGGGTGGAAAGGTGGGAGGGGGGGTTGGGTTTGGTTTGCGGTTTTCATAGGTGACATTGGTGATTTTGCTCCTAGGGGGGGCGTTTGGCGTGGTTTGGTTGGAGTGGGTTGGTGGTGGGGGTGGATTGGGTGGGTGTGGTTGGAGGGGGGGGGGGGGTGGTGGTGTATCTAAGCATGGTGGAGGGGGGGGGTTTTTTTGGTTTTTTTTTTTGTTTTGGTGGGGTGGGGGGGAGGGTGGCGGTAGGGGGGGGGGGGGGGGGCGGGGCTGGGGGGGGGGGGGGCGGAGGGGGGGGGGGGGGGGGTTGGGGGGGGGGGGTGGGTGGGGGGGTGGGGGGGGGGGAGGGGGGGCGGGGGGGGGGACGGGGGGGGAGAGGGCGGGGGGGCCATAAGGGGGCGGGGGTGGTGGCGGGAGGGAGGGGGGGGGGGCTAGGGGGGAGGGGGGGGCGGGGGGTGGGGGCGGGGGGGAGGGGGAGTGGGTGGGGGGGGATAGAAGGGGCGAAACGACTACACAAAATATATATCATTTATTTTTTTACAGGTAAAAACAGGCACAATTACAGGGAGTGGGTGGGGGTCCCATCACAAAAAACATCAGGGGGGGGGAAAAAAAAATAAAATAAAAACACAAAAAAAAAAAAACCCACAAAAAACCCCCCCTGGGTGGGGGGGGAGCTAAAAAACACACAGAGAACTGAAAGAAATAACAACATCTTTAAGAGGAAAAAAAAAAAAAGGGGGAAGGGAAAAGTAAAAATAAAACCCAAAATAAAAAAAAACTTTAAACAAAAGGGTAGAAATACGTATAAAAAAATATGATAAAGGGGGCGGGGGGGGTAAAAGAAAAAAAAAGAAAAAAAAAGGAAGAGGGGGGTAAAAATCGGTAAATAAAAAGAAAAGAGAATGGATTACATAAAAATAAATAAAAAAATTTTTATCGGGTATAATATTTATAACCCACATACAACATAATACACAGAAGACACATGAATGTTTACTGTTTTATATATATAAATGTAGGCGAATACCTCAGAGTTTTTTTTTACATGAAATATTTTAAATATATATCTCCTATTCTCTGGGAAGGGGGCGGGGGGTCGGGGGACTCTCCTGAGTTTCAATCTTCCTCCATCCCCCCTCCTCTCTGGGGGGGCGGGCACTATCATCTGAGTCCCCCCTCTCTCTCGTTATCACATACACACACGAGATAACGATTGACAGAAATAAAAAACCGTTGTTTCACTTTCACACATAGGGGAGCATGGGGAAATAATATACACTGGAATAGGGGCGGGGAACGAGGAAAAAAAAACAAAAAAAAAAAAAAAAAAAAAAAAATTGGGGGAAAAAAAAAATAAAAAAAATGCGCGGTAAATCAAAAAAATTGGGTGTAAAAAAAACACATGGCAAAAAGGAGGGAGGGGCACAAACACAAACACAAGGGGGGGCAATAGTATGCAGAAAAAAAGCACCAATTACAGATCGCGGGCGGGGGGGGCTGGGGGGGGGGGGGGACAAAAAAAAGCAAACCAAAACCCAGTACAAAATAAACAACGCTAAACAAAACGAAAGAGACATCTAAACAGGGTGTTGCATTATTTAATGAATAAAAAGGAGTAAAGTCACGTAGTAATTTTAGGAGTAGGTATATTTACATTATGGAGGATTCACACAAAATAAATGAACAGGGCCCGGGGAACACAACCAAACGTCAGCGGGGCCGGGGGAGGACACACACGAGGGGGCGAAAAAGAGGCACGACTCAAAACAATAACGCCGCTGCGCTCAAGCCTACACACAACTAACACGGACTGAAAACGACCTGAGTTAAAACATGTCTAGGAAGCGGAAAGCATGAGTCAGACAGTAGCACAATTTCTTCTGATCACCATGGTACGGCATGCTCTGATTGTAGGAGCAGAGTGGGGACTGTGGCGAAGTTAATGCCTGGAGATCAACCGTGTACAGAATGAGGGAACAAAGTAAGGGAGTGTTTGCAACGAAGGGTATGAGTCCTGCCTGAGATCCAACGGCATTCTCAAAAACATGTGAACTTTAAAACCAATACAACACATACGCAAATAAGCGACATTCCTGTAACGCAGTTTCAAAAAAGCGGTATGACATGCATGATCAGAAGGGAAGGGGTCATGCCTTGATTCTCCAGATTCTTAATAGACAATGTCTCATGAGTCAAACATTTCCTGACATACTGCTCTGACTAACATGAGTAATACATAGCCTAAACTACTCTAACTAAATACTAGGTTTCAACATGTCCTGCGTCATACCATGTACTACATAACCTAGCTGTTTCTCTATCCTCTACCTACCATGGCACCTGGAGTCATAACCATTACTACATGGGTACGCGTGATACATACAACTGAATCACTACTATAACTTGTTTCAATCAAAAAACCTACAGCTACTGAACTGAGCACTAATTGTACGCGCAGTTGAGCCGAGGAAGATTTGGTTAAGATAAAAAGATTCTTCTTGATAAGCGTAAGGAGCCCCCCTCATTAACTAGTCTTCACAAGAAGAAACTAACCGATGCTCTGCCCGTCATTGTTGCTTCGTGTCTGAAAGTTACTCCACAACTAGGGCAACTGTACAAGGACCACCAGTACACTTAAACGATATAAGTAGTAGGGCTGTTATCGAGGAACATTACAGCCGACTAGTTTATAACAAAGTCATATAGATATAGCGTGCCAAGACAATTTAGAACTCATCGCGGATAGCATTCTGCAGATCTAGTCATTACATACACACACATAAAATACGACAGGAGAGTATCCCATAAATACGTGGGATACATTAGTGTGAGAAGGTAGGTGCGGTACCATATCGTCATACTCCGTATCAGCGAGTAACGTGGTTGCCATCAAAGTAGTCAGGTAATAAATCGGCGAATGGGAGACACTACATGACGAGAACATGAAGGCAAACTAACATGTGTTTGCTCTAGCATCAATAGGGACACGATAAGAATGTATTGAAGTTGATACTAGTTATTCTCGATGACGCGATTAAGGGATACTACATGGCGTGAAATTGCTTGCGATATGCTTTTGACTACCCAAGGATAGCATGTGTTCCTCACCATACACTACACACACAATCTGCACACAGTACAAGTTGAGGTGGGACTGTCGTAATGAAATTGCCCATGTGAATTTGTAATTGTACAAACGATGTAGCAACTACCCTGCTGATGCGAGAAACTGATATATCTTGATATTACACTTCGGCGCGAGGGTGGGCATTGAGGGACGAATTGACCACGAGAGGTTTAACCATTCTGGACGGTTATCATATGACTACGCGGTCGATACTTAACTAGTTCACGAGATGCACATAGCTAGCATCTGTTCGCATACACACACATTTCCCACAACGGTAAGCCAACACGCACGATATAGCGTCTAGATACACTGCTCTCGTTTGTGGAAAAGATTAATGACAGCATAGGGAACTGACGACTACTAACCTATTATAAACCTGTCGTTTCGCAATAACAGATTATACTAAATTAAACTACACATCTCTCACATTGTCCATTACAGTTCGTCTCATAGGTGAGAGCACGAGCGAGCTAACGCGCGCGAGGCGGTATCTGTAGATAGACCATCCTATAAGTCACACTTGTACTTGAAATTCTTGAGATCAGCGATAGAGCGAAATCATCTAAATCCTTGCGAATGAGGCTCTATAGCTTAACACAGGCATATAATAGGACGAGCATAGATTAGGTAAGTAGAACAAATAGTCGCCATATTGCGATAGTACTCTTTGATTTCGATATCTTTATGACAGCGAGAGCGACCTTACAATACTCACTCACTGGGGAATTAGACAGAGGAGAAGTAATGACAATTGTGCGGGGTTAGAAAACATGCTTTATAGGTAATGTAAATGGAGTTATGAGAATCTCCATAAGAATGTATTTAAGAAAAAATAGCTTGATGACTATAACAAAAATTACATATGCTTCATCCTATTGGGGGTGATAGTTTCTTTCTATAACAGAATTAATAATATAAGAAATCAATAAATTATATATAGAAGATATCACATATGCTGCTGAGGTTTTCCTTTGGAGAGATAATTCCAGTCTCTCCCCCATGGTCAGGTGGTAGTTATGGGTGTTAAAGTTTAATGCTGAAAATATTGATGTTGTTTACGCCAATCGAATGTTTTTGGGAGAATGGTGGGATTATTCCTTATTGATTTCTGGTAGTGTTTTCATACCTTGTAGTGTTTCTAATAATGAGAGAGTTTGAGCGCATTTTAAGGCATGCAGCGAGGCGGCGGCGCGGAGGGTGCATGTCTCTCTTCACTGGCCTAAATCTCTAAATCTAGTTAGAAATGAAAAGACAGTATCATCCATCAACTGCGAGTCATATGCTGGACTATGTTCATTACTTTTTCTGCTTTGGATATGGTCCCAAAAGTGACTCGTCTGTAGATAAAGAGGAGGGATAAGCCAGATCGAGATTATTTTTACTCAGATACAAACATTATTGGGTTTTTACATGGTGTGGACCTACAGGGCACCCGTGAACAACCGGAAAAAGCGCATTGATTTTGAACTCTTTATACTACAAGTCTTGATGTGTGATATACTCTGTGCTGCTGTAGGACCAGATGTGCAGCTGATCCCTTACGACAAATATTGGTCTTATTGCCCACCAGCAAAAAAACATTCAATAGTGTTAGTTTCGCTTATCTCCTGACCCAAAACTTGATCCAGACTATTCTATCCTGACTTTGCTGTAATAGGAGAACTACTTGAGTATAATCTCTCAGATAGATGGGGCCTCCAAGTCATTCTCTTTATCTAATGTTAAACCCAAGTAACACATCGAGTCTTTCCCGTCTGTTTTGGACATGTAATATTATTCACCAGTTCGTATATTCTCCGTCCCCGCTGCTCTTTATCCTTAGTTTGTAGAGCGAGAGAAAGTGTTTGTATTGAGGAATTTATTCAGCAACTGAACTCGCACCAACCATTTTTTCATGCCCATCGCTGCCTAAGTTGTCAGCTGCCCATTGTAAAAATTATGTCCTTATTAAGCGAAAGTTAGGATGATATTCTCAACACAAAATGTCAGCCACACCACCAGGTTGACAGCTTATCGGCAGCATCTCGACGACCTTAGTAGGTGCAGATCCGTGGAAGATGTCAATGATTGAAGACTCACAAGGAACAGGGTGGGAGAAATACGAGCCTTGAGAACACCATGTAATAAGGAGTAATATTCTTTGCGTTTAGTGACCGTATCCATGGGTACGTCCATATGTGCTTTCCGTTTTGCTCTTTGCAGTTTTACAATTTTCCATTCTTGAGTTCAACAAGCTTTTTATAGTGGAGAATATCCATTAGGGTAAAGGCATTTTTTTCTTTTCTTTCTTGGAAGGCATTCTACAACAATCCTGGGGACCAGGTAAAGTGATTTGGACTTCTGTGCGGCTTCATACTCTAAACCCTGCATGTTCTGGCACTAAAATATTTCCTCAGTTACCAATACCATATCACAATCTTCTGTTGACCATCCTCGTTCATTTATCTGACATACCCAGCGTTAAGTATAGGCTTTATAGGTTCCTAGTAGCTGGTTGGCCTTCCTTGTTGTCTTATTATCCTTTACTTTATGAAGGTGGTCACATGAGCGCCTCACACCATTGTTCTGTGGCACGAACAGCCATGTCATCCAACTGAAATCGTTTTCTGTCCACAGATTGCTACAATGCTGTATATCCTAGGTGATTTAGCATTTCGTTTGTGATATTTACCGATGCCGGTGATCCTGGAGATTTTCCCAAGACTTTTAAGTTTCCGACAAGGCTTGTTATTTTAAAACCGATACTTCCAAAGTGAGATTGTGTATGTTGTGGGCATGAAAGGATCCGGGTAAACTATAATCAATAAATCTAAGTGAGTGATTAATAATTCTATGACGAAACGTCTTGTAGTCTGCATGAATTGACGGAGATGTTACTTTTTCATTTCTAAGGAATTCCGCAAAAATATGTCATGGCTGGGCTATTTGTTAACCACTAGTCGTGCCAGAATAAGCTATTTACCAACTGCATCAACTAGTTAATTTTGTTTTGTCGTGTATGAAATGTATATATCGCTCGTCCATTTTATCAATTGTTATATGATGATTTATCTTTGTACAACTTTCTCTATCCTTCCTTTTCAAGGTTAAGATAAATAGGTTTTTATATATCCTCCACGCCTCTTCCTCCTGGGCTTGCTAGATATTTCCGTTGATGAATTTATGCTTTATGGGGTGTGCCCTTATTGTTAAGAATAATATCGATTCTGTCAAGAGAGAAATGGTGTAGATAAAAAAAAGATGGAGTAGTTATACGAAAACCAAAAAAAAAAAACAATTATAAGGTATGAAGGATACAAATGAAATCAAAAGCTAAACACCTCAATTGAGGCAAATCTGTAACCGAAACATCAAACACTGACAGCGCGACACTTATGCAATCACAGATCTTCACCACACAGAACAAGAACAGAAGCCAGAGAAGCTTGTCTCAAATACCAAGGTCATGCCAGATCCCCCAAACATATAAGCACCATCATTTGGACAGGGAAACTGGTGCAAAGAGGCAAATAACACCAATAGCTGAAGGATATCAAAGAGGCCAGGTGTATGTAAGCAAAGGCAAGACACCACTAGGAATGATTTAGCCTTTGATACTAGACCACATAAAGAAAGGAAAAATAAACATCAATGACAAAAGTAATGAATCATTTATTAATTTTTATATCATGAAAGAAAATATATGTACACACGATCAAAACAAATTGATCAAGAGTGGCAAAAGAAATTTTAAAAAATGCATTAACTGAATGAATCAGAGATTATTAGCTTAGATTGGATCAAATTTAAGACACAAGAAGACCTTTAACCGATCTGACAGCAGAGAATCCAAGTTTCTTAAAAATAAAATCAGCAAAAAATCTGATTACATGGAACAAAGATTAAGGTTTTACTGGTTCACATTTATCCCATTAGATGCAGATCAGCAAGCTAACCAATTTTCCCAGAATACCACAAAAACGTAGAACCTACATTGTGCAAGCTCACCACTTACCTGTCTAGTGCCAAGCTCTCGCTGCAATATGGGTTAGTGGTTACATAGCCTTCACAACAACCCAGCTTAACTACTCATTAAAGTGATGAACCGCCTTTTTGTCGAACACTTATTCTAAGTCTGGGCCTGTACCTTTTAACCACGGCACATGACTCTCTGACAAATGGAAGTCTTAGAGTAGATGGACTTTAATAACAAATAAAAAAAAGGAAACATTTGAGTATTTGTACATGCCAATTTTAATGCCTAAGAGATTCTTTAAAAATCACATGAACAATGGGATACAGGAAGGCATGACTGGGATATATACATGCTATTAAGGAAATCAATGGAAATACACAAAACCAGAACAACACAAAAATAGAGTAAACATAACTTCAAAATACAGATAAGCCAGGAAAAGTGATCACTAGACATGAAAGAAACAACCAAGAGACGATAACAAATGTAATACTTATCATAAAATCAAGCTCAGAAACAAGAAACAACGCGAATTACAAACCATTCGGACAGCCGAAAATGAGTGTACAAGACCATAGGTATGTGAACGAACTAATCATACAAATACCATTGGAACAAGAGGGAGACTTAGCTAAGACCAGGAAACATAAAAGCTGTACTATTACTAGTGCATCAAGGATAATTCCACCAAGATCAAGAAAACACAGGTATTTGAAAGCTAGGTGATACAATAAACAAAAGTCACACACCCCAAAAACAAAGGTGAAGGACAACTTCGTAAACAGAAGTATTAAATTCACAAGCAGAGGACTAACAGAATCCATCGGAAAGTTAGATTAGATTAACACACTCGTGTAAGCCACCAGTACATGGACAGCCGGGACTTAAAGTTGACCAGGTGAGCAGCAAACGAAATGATAATTAATTTTTAGGATCTTAAATACAAGTTATGTGTGCGCCAACAGAAAACTGCGTCCATTCCCTACCAACCGAAAGTGAGTACAAAAAACTGTCATTGCTAGAAAAGCGCATCAGGTCACCAGAAGTCACAGATTCCTTTCTGCCCTAGGTCTACATAAACCATGTGTTAGCTACTAGTCCTTAGGTATAAAAATCGTTATGCACAATAGGCTTCTAGTCCCACCAGAAGTCACATGATACCTGTCGCTGGCCTAGGGTAACAAAAATTGTGATTTGCTACTGCCTTAGGTACAACAATTTTTTGCTAAGGCTCGGGGTCACACACAGACAGTCACAGATACCATGTCCTAGCCCTTGTGTACAAGAAAAAATTTGTATACCTAAGGCTCTAGTCACAGGTAGCCATAGAGTCACAGAGTAAATGTCGTGCCCGAGGTAGCAAAATTGTCGTTACTAAGTCTCTATCCACCAGAAGACACAGATACAGTCTGCCCTAAAGGTAAAGGGTTCAAAAGTATGTGTTAAACTAAGGCTCTAGTCACCCAGAATGTCACAGAAACCCCCAACCCCCCCCCCCCCCACCCCCCCCCCCCCCCCCCCCCCCCCACCCCCCCCCCCCCCCACCCCCCCCCCCCCCCACCCCCCCCCCCCCCCCCCCCCCCCCCCACCCCCGCCCCCCCCCCCCCCCCCCACCCCCCACAGATTATGTCTGTCCTTAGTTACAAAAAATGTGTTGTTGCTCAATGTGCTGAACAGGTCACCAGATCACCTTTCGGGCAACAAATATTGACAGTGTAACGAAAAAATATTATAAAAATAATGAAAATTAACAGTAAGTGAGCACAAAATACAGTAAGTTACAAAGTAAAAAACAAAGGTGTAGCAGCAAGTGATTGTAGGATTAGCGTAAGTATAATAAATTAAGGGTACTGAGCTGTAAAACCTGATACGGAAATAAATATTTATATATACTATTTTTTTTAAACGTATTGAACAGCATACTTCTGTTCATTAAGGAACGGTATAGATAACTGAAACGTCCTTGTGTTTTCTTTTACCGTTAAATTGTCATACACTGACTGAACAGATACTGTTTTATTTTTTAATATCTATATAAAGTAGCGTGACAGCATGCCCCCTTTTTTTTATACAGACTGACTAGATAGACCTGTTAAGAACGAAAACAAATTGGAGATAGACTGGTGATATAGACTGCTATATCAGCAACAGAAAACAATATGGTTTGAGAGAATAGACTTGTATACTGCCAAACAAAACCAAATGATAGGAGATAGACTGTTACATAGAAACCAAATGTAGAGATAGACAAGAATACAACACAACAGTTTGGTAGATAATATCATAACAAAAAACACTGTAAAAAACTTTTTTAACAACAAAATAAAGAAATATGAAAGTGTTACCAATGATTTACAGATTTGTAATAAAAAAAATGAGCACTTGACGATAAGAAAAAGACGAGATGAGAGAAAAAGTATTTAAACATAAAGGAAAAGAAAACTGTTAGACCTGAAATGAAAATTGAAATAAAACAGTTTCAGCTTCAAAATTGAATACCTAAATAACTAGAAGTTATAGTTACCTTGAAAAAATTACTAAGGAATGGACAACAAAGTCCAGGATAAGTATCTTGTGATCTGTTGATAGAAATAATATAACAATAATAATATTTAGCAAGTCATACACATCTTCTGCACTTTACAACTTCCTCTACAGCAGATTCACTGGTACGATATGTTTTCCGCTCACCCCGGACACTAGTACTTTGTCCAATGCAAACAAACCCAAGTTTCATCCATGTTTTTCTACTAATGTATGACTAAACATCTCAAACAGTTTTCCCACTAATTAATGCAATCCACAGCCAACAGTTTTGTCCCACTAATGTATTGCTATCTCATCAACCAGTTTTTACCCCAAACATTGTTCTTTCCGGACATTAAAAATACATTAAATTGTTTAAACTATGAATGTGCTTCTCTTTCTATAGATTTTTTCCCATGTTCTTAACAGATCTGAAAAATACCACTTAGTTCACTTCTGCTGTGACGGAGTAATACACATACATATTGTGTCCCAGTCCCATAGACCCCCCATCCAAAGACTTTATATATCAGCATCATCTGATTCCCTAAGACTATAATCTCAAGTTCACGTCCCCCCCACCCCCCCGGCCCCCTCCAAGTTTTTCACGAACGAGGTCCAAACCATTTTATTTATTATTCCTACACAAAAATCTGTGCTGTAGGTCCTGTGGGACTCTAAAAAAGACAGAAATGGATTTAAGAACATAGAGCACCGCTCAGACATGAAGTAAGGCGTACTGATATGGTAGACTGAGAATATTGCAGGCAACCTTCATCAATGTTTAAATAGGACTGAGTCCGGTAGAAAAACAACTGCTATCCATGAACACCATGAAGACTTTGATGCAGGCATCCTGTAAGGGAAACCAGGGTTCAGATAAAGTACCAAACCCATGTCGACGTAAAACCATGGTTGAACATAAAGAACGACAAACAATGATTAATGACTGACACAAAATATTAGGCAGCTTATAACAAAAACAAATTCTACAGCATTATTGAACCTTCCATGAATGACCTTGCACAAGTTTGGCTTAGAAAACACTACAAACAAATATAAAACCTAATACAGCCTAACCCTCATTTCCCAAGGCAAGGCGTAGAATAAATCTTAAAATCATTGTTTTCCCCTATTATACACATTAACAAAGTCCCTGTACTAAGCAACAACAAAGCTCCACAAAAATGCCCCCAGTACACTAGACAACATAAGTCTGCTAACAATGACCCAGGTACTCCAGTCACCACAAAATTCCCCTACAATGTACCGTTACACAGCACACACCATTACTTTCCACTACACAATGCCCCCCTGTACACAGTATAACAAATGTTAACTAATAAGATACGTCCCGGTAATCATGTACACAGCACAAAGTCCACTACAATTTCAGTTAACTCAAGCACACAAAGTCCACTACAATATCTTCCACTTACTCAGTAAAACACATTGTCCACTACAAATGTCCCTGTACACCGCACACAAAAACAAAAAGGCTTCAGAACCATAACGCAGTTCTATCCGAGACACCATAGATTGGCTGGATAATGCTCAAGTCCAAGCATTGTTGAAGAAGCCACCAGAAGGAATATGCTGAAAAATAAAACAAATCTGTAGTGATTTGATTAAGTAAATATAAAGCCTAATAAATACATATAATAAAAAAAGGAAGAAGAATGTTGGTAAAGGAAACATGCTGTCACCAATGACTTGTACTCGAAATCACCCGTGTTTATCTACTAGCGTATGCAAATTGTAACTTTTCACGATGATATTAAAGCCTTCTGCATACATACACGCGTTTTTCCCACAGACAACACAATAAAATGTAGTGCTTGCCTTTCTAAAGAAAAACCTTGAAATATGCAATTTGACCTAAATTTAATAAATTCCCATTCATGTCTTTTTTCTACACACTGGCGTTTACCAAAACGAACGAAACGAACAGATGGATTAAAATAAAAGGAAGAGGGGGGAGGGCTGAAATGAAACAGAATGCCGCAGCATGCAAAACACGCGTCGCGCGATACACAAAATGCTGCCACTTCCCACACGTTTGCGTCGTAAGTCTACATGCACTAACTTTATTTTTTTCAGACGGACAGTATGTGATAAAATACATTACCCAGTTCCCAGAGTTAGGTTTTATAAATCCTAAAAACCCTTATTAGGAAAAGATCATAAACATTAGATGGGTTTACGGTTGAAAACATAACATGTAACCCAGAACAGCACATCTTCGAAACAAATCAGGAGGTAGAAAATTATCATATTTTGGAACGCAGCCCTAGCACGTAGGCTCTTTAAATTTGGATATTTGGGGGTTTTCCTTAGGGCCTTGCATGACAAAGAATATGTAAAAACGTTACGCAAAATAGTCCAGGAATTAATAAATTATAAACCAAAATAAAATAGTAGTGGAGGATGCCCTGACAACATTAAACAAAATCATTTCTGCTCATTAAAAATTTTTATTTATTAACGTGTTTGAAAAAAAAACCTTACGTTACATAAAATAGCCTACCATTTGTAAACTCCAAATTGAATTTGGAGTCGCAAACATTTGAAAGCCTAACCACGATTGGTGGTCGGCGTTATAAAATACTATCTTTCATGGGTTGTTAGGGGATACGTTAGGGAAAAGGTAACATTTTATTTCAAATACACTTGTCGAAACGTGGCCTCATTGCTAACTCATCGCTGATATAGCTCTCACTTGGGGAGCGTCTAGTTCGTTCGAGACCACTTGGTGTTTATAATAAGCTTTGATAAAGCAACAGAGTGCGTTGAAGGCCATAAGCTGTCAAATTTTGTGCTAAAAATAAAAGCCTGGAAATAAAAAAGCATGATGGGAAATGTGCCATTTGGTGGCCAGTTTAATGTGTCCATGTGGGAAGTTTCATTGTTTGAAAATCAACGTATCTGTTGATTGGCGTTAATTCAGTTCCATCGGAATTTGTGTTATTGTGGTAAGCTTGGAACCATTTAATACACTTTTTAATAAAATTTGTTAATGGAATTGTTAAAATTGGGGTTGTATAATTGTTAATTTAATGCCTGATAATTGTAATGTGAAGGTAGTTCAAGTGGCAAACACGTGAGAGGTAAAGCCTAAAATGCTCCACCCTGAACAGAGGGTGTCGGAGGGAAGTAAAACGGCATGGAATGGCCAAACAGTACACTGACACCTAGATGATTGACTAGAAAGAAATAATGCTGGAAGTGCAGAGGCGTAAGTAACCATTAAGAGGGTATAAACTGGTAATAAAGTATTTTCAGATGAAGCTGATAGTTTGGCCTAAACGCTCAAGAACAACTCCAATGTTTGTAGCTGTATTGTATTATGTGATCAGTGTAAAAAGAGATTATAATTTATTAGTTATTAAGAAGTAAGAATGGTACATCCTTCTGGATTTTCAGGGACAGTGGGTGGTCTTGATGGTACTGAGCAGCACCCTGGTCAGAGAGCTTTGCTGAAATCCCCTGTCCAGAGTCGGGACAGCAATACTCCTTGGGTTCCTGGTTACTTTTTAGCTATCAGTGATGTGTCTCCAGAGCCCAGAGGAGAATTCGAGCAGAGGAGTCCTTTCCTGCCGCCATCACGCCAGATAAGCTAACTTGGCCAGCTGAGCTCAACATTATGTCCCCTCATCTTGAAAACTGACTTTTTGTAAAAAATTATAACATTAAGATGGGAAATTTAATTGTCTTAAAATCAGGAACTTGAGAACATCTCCAATACTAAGTCCCCCAAAAAGACAAACTATTGAAGTCATGATGACAAATACCAACAGAGCTTGAACAAAACAAAACCAGTATTACCTCATTTTACTACTACACAACTGACACACATAGAATGTTTGTAATAATATATGTCACTACAATATTCATATTAAATACATTCTGTACATAACTTGTAATTTAAATTGATTGTGATTCCTGGTTCCCTTGTAGTTGAATCAGGACACATATTCATTCATGCCAGTAATGAATACATATTGTTATTTGAAAAGTTACGAGTGACTTCTTTAAGATATTCTCATAGAGTGTTATATGTATGTGAGTGTCACAGTGTTGTTAAGAGTAGTGGATTAAATTAAATTGTTTATCTGTCTGTTGTTGTGACTTACACTTCATCATACACATACCCTAGACACATAACGTAGCATCACACTATTCCAGAATAATTCTGACTGAGATATATAGATATGTGGTAGCAAGTAAGGTTATCTATAATACACTACTCTTAATAGATATATATACCTTCACAGCTGATCTCAGTCAGTACACTAAGTTCCCCCATAATAAATATTTTTATAAACATCCCACTTCCCAACATATGGAATAATTGGGGTCTTCGCTCTTTGGGATTTTTGAAATCTTTCCCTCTATTAAAAAGAATTGGGGGGAAATATTCACTTCAGGGAATATAAGAATTAAAAGGTATCCTTTGGTGGAATTAAATAAGGTTGAGCTCACGGTGCCTGTGTTGTCCATTAGAGATTGAATTGTTGGTTAGACATTGTATAAATCTACATGATAGACAATGGCGGACCTGGCCAAATTTCGATCTGCTGCTGTACAGACTGCAAAAGAGTTAGGATTAGATGGGCAAGTTTATGGTTTGCCTATGTCACGACGGCGAAATACACGGTGACAAAATTTAATGAACTGATACGGCGACGGAATAGTGACAAAATAGAAAAAGCACTGCTCGAAGAAGATAAGAAAAAGTTACAGAATGGTGGGCCGAAAGCAAGTTATATAGAAGCTTATACTAAGGATGTTTTGCAAGCTTAGGTCTGTGAGAAGACAAAATAGGATTTGCAAGCTGAGGGCTTGATACTAAAGAGGCTATGCAGATTATGGAGTTCTGAAACATAAGAGGCTAAACAAGCAATATTGGAAGCCAGTAAAGAAGAAGAGAAGCCCCATAGGTCTGCAGAAAGTGGTAAGATGAGAGGAACTTGGAGCTTCAGAAAGGGAAGAATGAAGATAATTAGCAGCGCAGAAAGTGATGGAGAGGAAATATTTAGCTGCATTAAAAGGAAGGAAGCAACAAAGAATTATGAAAGTGTATTACAAAGGGAACTTGAAGTTAGGTACTAAGGGAGATATGAGTTACAAAAGGCCATGCTCCTGAAAATGGATGGCCGAGTCCCATTGTGAACCGTCTGTATGCCTCTCCTGAATTCACGGTTACTACTCAAGGAGTCCATCAACCACCACAGCTAATGAATTATTCATTTAGATCATCATTTTGTTGAGAAAGAACGAGATGATATAGAGAGCTAACCTAACAAATAGGTATGACCTATATAATTAGCTACCACGTATGGGTTAGAAGAGCAAAAGGTGGAGCATAAAGAATTTATCCTCCCGGGACTTCGAGGGGCCTTGTCAGCTTATGAAATTATTAATATATTTTATCGCCAATTTAATGAGCAGAGGTGATCAGGAAATCTCTAATATGGGGACATGCTAAAGCAGCGCTCATATTTTAAAGGTATTGAAAATGAAATGCAGATGAATTTTATAGGAAAAAAAATTTAGGAATGCTAAACTACTGGTCAGGGTGAAACCTATCACCAGTTTCTCTGCACGAATAGAGACATACTTGGAGAAATGGACTTTCTCTGGGGAAAACCCAAGATCTTAAGGAAATGGTCCTTATAGAGCAACTAAGAGAGAGTCCATGGGCTCCAGACCTGAGAAAGATTTTCTCGAATAGGAACAATGGGTGGCAGAGAGGCTGGGTGAGTTGCTAAATGTTTGCTGAAACTAGTCGTATCAAGCGAGCTCAAGCAGAGGTAACAGGTAATAAAAAGACAAACAGGTGGGACCAATCTTTAGGGCACCACAGAACTTTAATAAATTTATGATCCTAAGGATCACAAAATAAAGGTAAGCATCCCAATTTTGAACACAGGCTCACGGTATGAATAAAAAAAATAAATTCTAATCCCACAATTCGATGAAAGGAAATATGATGAAAAGAAAAATCTTTCAACTCAACCAAGGGAAAAAGGTGCCGTCAGTTATAAAGAATTGTCAGATGGACAATCATGACACTGACCGTTGCAGAAGGAAACCTGTGTATATGGCAACCCTTCAGGTCAGGTCGACCTCTAGACAGGAGGAGGATATTATGTTAGATACCACTCCAGAAGAGATGAGGAAGGCACAGGCTGGGGATAAAACACTCAAGCCTTGTTTCAGAAAATTGTCAACTTGTCATACAACTCCAGGCAAGGGAGATTTTTACATGAAAAACAAGTTGATGTATAGGAAGACTGGAGCTAGATCCAATGGTCACGGACAGCTGGTTCTTCCAAAAAGATACAGGACAGAATTAATAAGGAGCCTACATGTGAAACCACGCCATGGGGGAACCATGAGAAGATAGGTTTACCATCATAACATTCAAAGGTGGCTCACAAATTATTATAGGCCCAAAGCTTATAAGAATTGGCGACAATGAAAATTTTGTAGAAAGGGTGTAGCATATAGCACATGCAAACTTGGGAACACCACAAGTGTGCGGAACATGGCTCAGGAGTACCTGGACATCACGCCATATGGGGGCAAAATTCTAGGCCTGAATAATACAAAAGGAGGAAATAAATTTTGTGATAAAGTGGACCAAAATGGAATGGGAAGCCCCTTTTCAACGGGGGGGAAACAAGCTTCACTATTAAAACTGTTTTTAACAGTGGCCACTATGCAGCGGAATGAAGAGTGCAAAAGATGTCTTACCACAGGACGTTCCAGATAAGTCCGCACAAGAGATGCTATGCGGACCCTCAAATCGGACTTTAAACCAAACTGGAGGAAGAATATGTAGAGGAGGAAAATCTCTCATCAATGAATTTTATAAGAGGGGAGAAAACCAGCCCCAAAAGAAAAATTGGGTAGCGGTCGAATATTTATGTGAATGATAATTCTGCTGAGGAAAAAATCTCCACTATGAAAGCTTCCCGAGTGGAGAGAGAGAACCATACCGTGTGCAATGGGACATCAAATTAGGTCCCACAACAATTTAAAGGTCCACTATGTTAAGCTGCTTTGTTTAAGAACGCTGGACTGAATGAAAAAGGCAAGAAGAGGAAAACATTACAATCTTTCATCTTCAATACACAATGATGAACCCTCGGGGGTGAGGCATGGTAGATTTAGCTGTCAGCACCACGGTGCGTCGTAGATACAAAACTGGCTGGAAAAATACTGCCAATGTTGAAAAATTACTATAGAAACAAGCCAGGAATGAAGAAAGCGTAGAATGCATGCGCTCGGAGAGCCTAATTAATAACCAGGAAGCCGGCGAAAGACAGAAATATTTTGAGCTCCGGGGGAGAGAATTACATCAATGCTGGTAAGCTGTACTGTTTTACCTTTTGCCCTGGGAGTCAGAACAATAAGTTACAGAAGTGGATTGTACAGGCAGGGTCCATTAATATACGTTCTGTTCTTTGAGTATGGGCTAGGAGAAGGGTGTCCTAGAAACAAATTATAAGATAGATAAGAAGGGGAAAGAAAAAATCTATCATGTGAATCTCCTGAAGAAATATTTGGAAAGAGAACATCAGGAAGAGACACACTTGTTGACCTTGTCCATCGCCATGGAGATGAAAAATGAACCACTTTCATCATTTGAATATCCATTACACCCCTGTGAGACAGCAGCACAGGTGAAAATCAGTACACATTTAACGAAAACTCAGTAAGTAGGAGAGGAGTTGCAACAGGTCTTCTAAATTAATCATGAGGCAGATGGTCGTGTTACAAGACGACTACCAGAGGCATATACAAACCTATTGGATGAATAATGATATGAAACTGATAGGAAGACCCCACACACCTGTCTGTATTGAAACCATATTCAGATTCCGTTTGCTAAGAGGGAACCAAGACTTTTGAAGGAAGTGATAGAGATAGACTATCTGTATTGAAGGAAGGAATTATTTCGCACAGTGAGTCTTCGTATAGTTTCCGGTAAGGTGTGTGTACTACTTAAGGAAGCCCTCTGGAGAACATAGACTCTGTATAGATTACAGGAGACTGAATGCTATTACAGAAGGACAGGTGGATCCATTGCCGGATACAAATCAGCAGGAGCTGTTTGCCATAGAACTAAATAAAAGCTTAAATATTTTTTCTCAAAAAGTGGTGGATCTGAGTAAAGGATACTATCAGATTCCAGATAAAGCCTGAGGTTAGAGTTCCCATACCTGAGCTTTTATTTAGTACCTCAGAAGGACACTATGAGTTTAATAGATTGCCATTTGGATTGAAGAATGCGCCTAGTGTCTTCTCTAGAATGATGAGAAAATTATTGGATCCTCTGAATAATCCCTGTATAACAAATTTTATGCTATGATGATTGAGATATCCTTATAGCAACAGAAAAACATTTGAGGAACACATTGACACTCTCTGAACATGCTGTTTTAATCGACTATTAGGGAGGCAAATTTAAAACAGCCCGACCAACCAAATGTTGCGTTGGATGTAAAGAATTGGAAATTTTTTGGGACACCACAGTTTATCAGGGAAACATGACCCCTGACCCAAAAGAATTTTAGAAAACTACAGAAAGCCCCGAGACCACAAACCAAGAAGGACGTGAGATCCTTTGTCTCATTATGTGGTTTCTATATCAAAAACTTTAATTCCATATGTGCACCTTTAACGGAATTGACACGTAAAGGACATCCAGATCGCATTACATGGACACCACAATGTGAAATGACTTACCAAGAATTGAAGGAAAAGCTCACAAGTAAACCCATTTTGAAATTACCTGACTTAAGTCAAGAATTCATAGTAAGGACGGATGCAAGTAATATTGGGTTAGGTGCAACTTTACTACAGAAATCAGATGCATTGGATGGGGAATTAAGCCCAGTGGCATATGCTAGCAGAAAGTTGAATAAAGCTGAAATCAACTACTCAACTAGCAAAAAAGAATGTCTTGCAGTAATATGGGCGATAAAGAAATTCAATATTTATCTATATGGGAAGGCATTTAAGTTGCAAACAGACCACAAACCTTTATCGTTTTTAGCACAGGCTAAGCATGAGAACTCTAGGTTACTCCGATGGTCTTTGCTTCTGGCTCCATATAATTTTAGCATTGAATATATATCTGGAAAAACCAATCTGGGAGCGGATTTTTTAAGCCGCCATCCGTGTGATGAGAATCACCGTAAACCCCAGAAATAATAATTAATTTCTCTATGTGTATATAGAATAAAGGACTGACATATAATGTCTGTTTTAAGAGGGGAGGTGTCGTGGAATATTCTAATCCACATATATAAATTATCAAGTAAATATAAAGCCTAATAAATACATATAATAAATAAAGGAAGAAGAATGGTAAAATAACAGTGCTGTCACAAAGAATGTACTCGAAATCCCCCTTGTTTTCTGCTTCGTCTGCAAATTGTAACGCTTTCACGTTGATAGTAAAAGCTTACTCTATTATACCCGCTTTCTTCAATGAAACGTGTGCTGTATTTCTTGGAAAAACATTGAGAGGCAGACTGCGTAATGACCTAAATTTTAAATTCCATTCATGTATTTTTTTACCAAACCAAAAACGACAAAAACGAACACTGATATGGACAAAAAGATAGCGAAGAAGGGAGAGGGCTGCGAATAAAAAAGACAGAAAAACGCATGCACACACGCGTCGCGCGATACACAAATGCTGCCATCACGCGTGTAAGTCTACATGCACTAATTTTTTTTTCAGACGGACAGTGATAAAATACACTACCCTTCCCAGAGTTAGGTTTTAAAATCATAAAAAACGCTTATTAGGAAAGATAACAATAGATGGGTTTACGTTTGAAAACATTACAGTACCCAGACAGCACATCAGACGAAACAGGAGGTAGAAGAAATTGCATATTTTGAACGCAGCCACGTAGCTCCTTTAGATTAGTATTGTTGGTTTCCTTAGGGCTTGCTGACAAATAATATGTAAAACGTTACGCAAATAGTCCAGGAATTAATAAATTATACCCAAAATAAAATAGTGGGGGTGCCTGACAGCATGGAATCATTTCTGCTCATAAAATTTTTTTATAACGTGTTTGAAAAAAATTTACGTTACAGAAATAGCCTACCATGTAAACTCCAAATTGATTGGAGCGCAACAAATGAAAGCCTAACCACGATTGGTCGGGCTATAAATACTATCTTTCGTTGTTAGGGGAGACGGGAAAAGGTAACATTTTTTCAAACACTTGTCGAAACGTGGCTCATTGGTCAGACTCGCTGATATACACACTTGGGAGCGTTAGTTCGAGACCACTTGTTTAAATAAGCTTGATAAAGCGACAGTACGTTGAAGCCAGCTCATATTTTTGCTAAAATAAAAGCCTGGAACATAAGCAGATGGAAATTTGTGCCAGTTTGTGCCAGAATTCATTGCTAATCAACGTATCTGTGTTTATTTCCATGAAATTGTGGTAAGCTTGAACCATTCAGTATCTTTTAATGAAAAATTGAATGTGAATTGTTGATTTATGCCTGTATATATATGTGTAGTTCAGTGGCAAACGTGAGGTAAAGCCTATAATGCTCCAGCCTGAACAGAGGGTGTCGGAGAGAAGTAAAACGGCATGGAATGGCCAAATAGTACACTGACACCTAGATGATTGACTAGAAAGAAATAATGCTGGAAGTGCAGAGGCGTAGTAACCATTAAGGAGGGTAATACTGGTATAAAGTATTTCAGATGAAGCTGACAGTTGGCCTAACGCTCTGAACTCAATGTTTGTGATGTATTGTGCTCAGTGTAAAAAGAGAGTATAAATTAGTTATGAAGTAGAAGGTACATCCTTCTTGATTTCAGGGACCGTGGTCTTGATGGTACTGAGCAGCACCTGGTCAGAGCTTTGCTGAATCCAGAGTCGGACAGCATACTCCTTGGTCCATTTAGCTATCAGTGAGGTGTCTCCAGAGCCCAGAGGAGAATTCGAGCAGAGGAGTCCTTTCCTGCCGCCATCACGCCAGATAAGCTAACTTGGCCAGCTGAGCTCAACATTATGTCCCCTCATCTTGAACTGACTTTGTAAAATTAACATTAAGAGGGGAATTTACTTGTCTTAAAATCAGGAACTGTGAACATCTCCAATACTAGTCCCTAAAGACAAACTATTGAAGTCATGATGACAAATACCAACAGAGCTTGAACAAAACAAAAACCAGTATTACCTCATTTTACTACTACACAACTGACACACATAGAATATTTGTAATAATATATGTCACTACAATATTCATATTAAATACATTCTGTACATAACTTGTAATTTAAATTGATTGTGATTCCTGGTTCCCTTGTAGTTGAATCAGGACACATATTCATTCATGCCAGTAATGAATACATATTGTTATTTGAAAAGTTATCGAGTGACTTCTTTAAGATATTCTCATGTAGAGTGTTATATGTATGTGAGTGTCACAGTGTTGTCCAAGAGTAGTGGATTAAATTAAATTGTTTATCTGTCTGTTGTTGTGACTTACACTTCACCATACTCATACCCTAGACACATAACGTAGCATCACACTATTCCAGAATAATTCTGACTGAGATATATAGATATGTGGTAGCAAGCCTTGAACTCTAAAAGGTAACCAGTGAGTTATTGGGATTTCACCAGAAGGAGTGAATATAATGTAAGGTGGAATTGGAACATATTTGTTTTTTTCCAGAACCAGTGTGTCCTTCATGATGTTCATAACACCCCCCCTGGTCTCTAGGGTAGTGTGAGATCGCATGTGCCCTAAGCCTATCTCAGCTATAAGGTTGTAACAAAACAATAGTGAAGACCCATGTAAGTAGCCCTTGTTTAAAAAATCCCAAAGGCAGTTGTAAATCGTAAATGAGATAGGTGTCATAAAGGCCTCTGCCCTTTGCAAAATTTAAAAAATTAGATACCTAAACCCACCACAAACAATATTTATAAGAATGTGGATTCCAAATTTACAAAACATTGGGATTCTTGGCCAGTGCTATAGTGTTTGCACACAGTGCTGAGAATCTCCTTGCCTTGAGTAGATCTAAGGGGGAGATTTGAAGCACTGATGCAGGAGTTGTCCTGATGCCAATGAAGATAAGACCATAAAACCAAAGAGCAAAAACCAATATAATCTGTTTGATCTCGAATTAACAAAGAAATGCAAGCAAACACGCCGCAATTCGGTCACACACAAACTGAAGACGTAATAATAAACATTTTAAACAAACGGTAACACAAAGCATCGATTACAACTCAAATTGGTTTGTTTAAAAAGTAACATAAGTCAAACCATAAGATCAATCATTGCAGAGAAGTAAAGTGTATAATAGAGGAGAGCAAGATGAGTGCATCGATGATCACGCCACCTTTCTGATAGGGACAAAAGAAAAAAGGGAACCTCAAGTGAGTATATGCAACCATAAAGCAAAAAAATAAAGTACAACAAATTTAATGAGTTGGACATCTAAGGAAATCAGGAAAAGCGAAGACAATATTTGTGGTACCACAAATGATCCCACAACAAATGTCCAAGTTGCACAATATCAGCTTGGAAGAATGTAATGAGAATACCAGAGGGGACCTATATGGAAGCAAATATCAAAACGGTTATGGAATGAGAGACATGTGGAAGAAGAAATTACTGGAGGAAAAGGGAACGACAACAAAAGCTATGCAAAAAACAACAGAAAACCATCAATAAGATAAATGACAGAAAAAAACAAGGAAAGCAGAAAGTTTAAACACAAGCAAAAACCAGAAGTTCCAAAGCCAAGGCTCAAGAAACTGTACACAGAAGCAAACAAAGAAGTTAAAAAGAAGTATCAAAAGAGACAAGAGGAAGTATATTGAGGAGTTGGCAAGAGAGGCAGAAGATGCTGCAGCCAAAGGAAATATGAGAGAACTGTATAGCAGCACAAAGAAGCTAAACAGGGAAATACAAGCAAAACAAGTTGGCCTCATAAAAGACAAGAATGGGAAAACTGCTCAGCATTATACAAGAGCAGAAGGAAGAGGATGGGACAGAATGCATTTTGAAGGACCTTCTCAATAGTACCAGCTCCACTAGAAAAACCCCCCCGGACAACCAGCCAGCAGAAGAAGAGCTTACAAATTAACGGGTGGAAAGACCAATGAACGAAGAAATAAAGAAAGAGAAAGCCAATACAAGCTTCTAAGAAATGGAAAATGAACGTCTGGACCTGATGGCATTTCCAGCATGAGGCCATCAAAGCAGATATATCGACATGGCTACAGAGAGATGTCTATATAAATTACTGGTTAAAGTACTGGGGAAAAGGAAAGAGATACCAGACAGCAGAATGGAAGGAGAAAGGGATTAATCTGGTAAAAGTTGCCTAAGAAAGGAAATTTACAAGAGTGGCACAAATTATAGAGGAATAATGATTTTACTATCAGATGCCAGCAAAAGCTAATTAAATAGGATTATTTCCTTGAGAGATTAAAAGAGTAAAATAGAACAGAAACTGAGACGAGGATGAAAACAAGCAGGGATTTTTGACCAAATCACAGGATCCTGTACAGACCAAGATAGCACACTTTGAGAAGATGTTGAACGTAAGTTGGTAGATGAACAAAGTTCTGGAATGGAATGTTGACCATACGTTTATAACATCAGGATAGTTGTGGGACTAAACGAGAAAGAAGGCATTGACAGCATTGTAGACAGAGATGAAACTTTGCATTGGGAAATTGTATGATGAGGTGCATTAATGGAGGAGTTCCCCTGGCAAGATCATGTAATTTATATATGAAAGAGAAGAAAAGTAGGCGCATATGAAGTGGCATGACATGCAGAGTGTTTCTTCAAGACGAATGGACAGGCTGGTACAGCAAACTGACGCAGAATGTGGTATTTGGGAGACTGTATTGTGCGCGACAGGGGTGGCGAACAGGTTATCGCGCCGATTTCTTGTCCCCAATTTCGTGTAATTACCTAGGATTAGCAAGAGACTGTGGGTGTAATGAGAAAGTCTCCCATCAACCAACTACCACAACCAGGAAATGGGAATCCTTACAGTCGGACTCTGACACTAAGCAGATATTGGTAAATAGAAATCTGGATTTTTTGCAGAAGTACTTGGTTTCTTCTGTCCCATAAAACATGTAATCAGAATGCACGGACAAATTGAAAACAATCGATGAGAGGTCACAGCAATTGGGTCTGAAAATACACAGGGAAAAGACAAAAATAATGAGAATAAATGCAGGTAATGATAACAGGGTTGAACTTGAAGAAACACCAATTCAAGATGTAGAATCGTACACTAGTATGAATATCTTCGGGCAGCAAGTATGAATAGACAAAGTTGGAGGGTACTGACAGCCGATATCAAAAATAAGAATACAAAAGGCAAGAAGAGAGGAGCTGTTTCAATGCATGTGGGAAAATATTTGGAGATCAGAAGAGAAATATGGAGTCCAACATCGGCGAAAAATAAGAATCTTCAATTCAAATGTGAAGTCAGTCCTATTGTATGGCTCGGAGACATGGAGAACAACAAAGACAACAACCAAAAAGCTACAGACTTTCATAAATGGGTGCTTGCGTAGAATAGAGGGATTAAAATGGTATGACTCAAGGTTACCAACGTGGAACTGATGACAAGAACTAGACAAGTGCCAGTGGTAACAAGAGATAGAGAATGAATGATGATGGCAGATGGGATAGGACACACATTGAGAGAAACCTGTTGATAGAAGCCATTACTCAAGGTAGTATCTATGTTCTGGGAACCCCCAGGGCAAGAGAGGCAGAGGTGACAAGAAGCACAGATGGAGAAGAGAAGATTTGGGGAAACAGAGATGAAAAATTGATATGGGAGAACGTGGGGAAGGAACTTGAGATGATTGGGCACGTGACAGAAGGACTTGGCATGTGTTTTTTGAGTTTTGAAGGTGCCTAATGCTCCTTTGGGAGTGGTGGGTTTTATAAGAATGGAATAATTTGTCAACCTATGCATTTAAGTCACTCAACAGAAGACTGAATTAAACGGCCTTGATATATGGGGAAACCTTAGATTTTGTTTAAACTAAAAAAACGTAATTGCTCTCAATAATTTATTCTAGATATTAGGGAAGCAGGGTTTTCAAAACTGGACTCCAATGATCCCCCAGAGGTGGTTTCGCTAGAGGCCATGATTGGAGTCAAAGAGTATAACATCTTTATTTTTACGGAATGGTATGTGAAACAATGTGTAGATCACACAACAAGTTTATAATATACCAGCAGTGAAATTTCCGAGCTTTTTGTTTATTCCACTCTTCGTTCGGAACATGACTGAAAAATTTAAACCGTCTTTAAGTTCCAAGTTGCCGATACAACAACGTACTTCCGTCTTGACCCCTTTGGGCCACAATCAATCGAATTTACAACCAGCTTTCATATCTCTTAAGATCTTTATCTAGAGCCTTGTTTTCTCAAATTTTAATAACCCAAAAAAAAATGTAAGCTATATTTTTTAAAGTATATAGCCATTTATTGCTCATGAAATGGACTCCCTTTGCCCAGAAATCGATATTAAGTTGTCCTGTGATTAAGTGAATTAATTTTATAATAATTTTTATAAAGTATAGTAAAATTTCAATTACACAGAAAATGGCCACGACCCACTAAGGAATCTGGCAGACCTCACAAAATTTAAACGTGATGTCAAAGCCAAAGCTATTGGATAAGTTTTATTAGAAGATAATTCTGGACAACGGATATGATTTTAATTAATTCACAATACTCGCAGTTCTGGTTCAAATGAAGTAAGTATGGAAGCAAGTCACAGTTTATTTCCTAATGTCGAGGTCATGTTTAAATAGCCTGATGGGATGAAGATAATGGTTGGGGTGGGACTGGTTTAAGTGTATCGAAAATAGGGGATTTCACGTAACTATTTGCCCTCCTATTCCAGTGGTGTTTTGCCTTGATTTTTAAAACAATCCGGAAAACACAAGAGGGGGGGGGGGTGACGGGGAAGTACATTCAGGTTTATATATACCAGGTCGTGTGTTTGAAAGAGTGAACGTTGAATTTTGTCCAGGTTGATATGTGTGGGGATAAGATTTTTTTAACAATTTTGCAACAAATATAGATTCGAAACAGAAGGTAATGGTTACATGGCCACAATCCCTCGAGATAGACCACTGGAGAGTATCGGGGGGGGATAGTGGTTTGGGTTTGTAATAATTGGGCAACGAAGTACAAACATTATTTATGAAGGGTTAATGAATTTGGCGCGCAGGTGGAGTGTAGGGGGGGGATACTCCCGGGAACCTCACATTTACAGCATTTATATGCCACAGCACATTAAATCTATGCCATTAAGTAAATCGTTTAGGTCAATTCCACATTGTGTCTAGTAAGCAATTAAAGTTAATAATCGTGGCAAGCAACATTTATAAGTTGTCTTACCATAACGCATTGCATTTACAGTATGCCAAATCAGGGTGATTCTAATTGTGAAAAAATGAGGGATGGGAATATTTTTAGTACTATTAACAACAAGCCTAGTAATTGAAGGGAAAAAAAAAAAAGTAATTAATAAAATCAAAATAAATTAACTTTTTATTAATTTAATATCTAAAAATCGGGGTAGTCACTTTTGTGAATGTGGCATTACAAAAACAAGCATATTGTCACCAGATTTTATAGCATTTAAATCCCTTTAAACGCATTCCTGATACCCACAAATCTTAAATAAGGTAGTAAAAAAATAACTTTTTGTAAAGCACCATCTGTTTTTGCATTTTCATTCATTTATAATGATATTTAGCTACGTATATAAGCGTCAGAAAACATGTAAAGCTATAGATAGATTACTTCCACATAATTTGATCTATCTTTCAAGTCTTGTTAATCTTCTATTTATAATATGAATTTTTTTTTTAATTGTGTGTGAGATAAGGACTGTTCCATTGGTGTTCTTTGGTAGACAATCCTGTGCACACGACGGCTGCCAGCGAATTCTAAGTAACTGTTTGTATATCTTCTTTCATTCAAAGTTACAATGCAGGTAGTAAATTTAGAGAAACCAAATTCTAAATCTAATACCATCCTTTTATTAATGGCTAGAGTCAGAGATACATATGATAATTTAGAAATATTTATGAATGGCATGAAAGCTCAGATAGAGTCACTAAAATATTTAGAGTGGGATGGTAAACAAGTTGTTGTTTTCTTATTCGGGGATTATTTCCTTGTTTTGCTGGAGACACCACAGACATGGGTATATTCCTTGAGCTCCAGACAAACCAAACATTTTCATCAAAGACATCCAGAGAGCATACAACTTGCAAACCAAGAAGTTTGGCCATGTTGATAAGAGATTACAATAGATATATGAAATATGGGAAAGGGAATAAAAGGCAAGTGGCACATTACCATAATTGTTTACACAAACCAATGTTAGAGATTGAAATTGAAAATGTAGCTCCTCCTTACTTTCATATTTTATTAGGCATTGTTTTGAAACACCACAGACTTCTAGAACAGGTAGCTGATACAATAGACGCAAAGATATTTGAGAATTCGCAAGAGATACATGCAAACATTAGTACTTTTAAGAACTTGAAGAGATTTAGTAGGAACTGGAAATAGGCAGAAGAATTAGGAGCTAAAATTGAATTTTTCAGGTAGGTATTGAACTTTGTGAGGATAAGGAGGAGACAGATAATTTTAAAGTTAGACTTGAAAATGCACAAGATGCGCTGGCCAAACTTCAGTTTCAAGATCTGTGTACTAGGTCTGGTCCAGTTTGCTCACACATGGACAAGGTACTAGCCAAACACAAAATCATACAACAGGCTTATAATAGCAGAGCATTTATAGGGAATCACTGCCACAGATATCTCACACAAAAAGTTTATAAAGATCTTACAAGAGCAATCATTACACAAACACTGAAAATTACAGACAAACAAGATATAACTAACATAGCTTTTATTGCGCAAGAACAATTCAACTCACTGAAAGAAGCATTTGAGAAAGTACACAACAAAATATCACACAGTAAACCAATTAGTAAAGAATCAATAACAGCATCGATAGAGACTTATATGTCTTTGTTCAGAAAGCTATTCCCTAGTAAGACAATTCATAAACAGCACATATTAGAAAAACATTGCGCAGACTGGATCAGAACTCATGATGTATGATTGAGATAATTGTTAGCTCTCATGTTCTGGGGACAATTGGGTGTGTTATTTTAAGGTTATAAATGTGGACATGCAATTTAAACTTTCAATAATTAATGTTTGACGCATGAAACCAAAACAAAACTTTGATATCCATTTTCTGCAGGTTTTCTACTTTTGATTTCAGTAATTTGTTATGCATGTTGATTGTGACCGTTTTAGTGTAAATTGAATTAGAAACAAACCATAACAAAATGTAAAAAAAAACGTAAATTTTACACTATTTCAGACTATTATATCTTCTGTTCTAATTGTGATAAAATGTTTGTTCTTGTTCTACAATTTACTCTAACATTTCTAGTCTAGCTTTACGCAAAATTAAAGCCGGTATTTATAATAATAAAGTAGCATAAAAGCAATTCAAATATGTTTTGGGGACAATTGGGTGTGTTATTTTAAGGTAATAAATGTGGACTTGCAATTTAAACTTTCAATAATTAATGTTTGACGCATGAAACCAAAACAAATCTTTGATATCCATTTTCTGCAGGTTTTCTACTTTTGATTTCTGTAATTTGTTATGCATGTTGATTGTGACCGATTTAGTGAAAATTGCATCATAAACAAACCATAACAAAATATAAAAAAAACGTAAATTTTACACTATTTCAGACTATTATATCTTCTGTTCTAATTGTGATAAAATGTTTGTTCTTGTTCTAAAATTTACTCTAACATTTCTAGTCTAGCTTTACGCAAAATTAAAGCCGGTATTTATAATAAAAAAAGTAGCCTAAAAGCATTAATTAAGCCCTATCAAAAGTAAACATCGCCACATGTTTTTCCCATTAGGAAGCTGACCACGTGACCTCTGTCAAGTGGGCTATAAATAGCGCGGTCGGGGAAAAAGGGGAAATAACTAAAAGATCGCTCGCAAACAGCCGTGACCGACACTCACTCATGCGGTCAATCCGTCTACAATTAATCTGTATTTTTGAATGTGTCATCAATCATCAATACAAAAATTACATAAACATGATGAGATGGTTATAGTATGGAAAGGTAGGTTTAGGCACAAACAGTTCAATGCAACCAAGCCTCACAAATACCATATTAAAAAATTTGGACTGTGTGATTCAACAACAGGCTATGTTTTCAAATTGAAAATTTATTTTGGGAAAAATACAGCCTATGATCCAAGTTCTGTTCATGCCGTGAAAGTGTTCGGCTCTCTTTTGAAGCAACTGAGATCAGGACATCATATTTTAGCTGATAGATTTTATTCATCCAAAGCTCTGATTGAATATCTGCTTGCACACAGTTATAGTTATACAGGAACCCTGAAAGTCAACCGTGTCGGCTTCCCTCCTGAAATAAAAAATCTCAAGCTTGGCCATGAAGAAATGAAATGGTTTTTGGACTCAGAAAATACAACATTGTGTGTTGCCTGGAAAGATAAAAAAGCTAAAAAGCCTTGCATACTTGTTTCAACAAAATCAGCTGTCGCAACAGTTGAGAAGGGCAAGGGTCTAACCAAAGTTACAAAGCCAAAGGTGGTTGATGACTACAATATGAGTATGAATGGCTGAGACCGCATGGATCAAATGGTTGGTTACTACAGTATGCACAACCGTAAAACCAGAAAGTGGTGGAAGAAGATTTAACACTGGATGATTGAAGTAACACAGGTAAATGCCCTCATCCTTTACAATTTGTGTCAGGAAGGTGCGACAACAAAAAGGAAGCTTTCAAGATTTTAAACAGAGTTTGATTGAGGATCTGTCCAAAGAAGCTGCTGAGCTGACACCAAGCGGTGTAATAGATTGTCCACCCAAAAATTCTAAACGTTTCATGAAAGGAAATGAAATGGAATGGCTGATTGGAGCCAGACATCTAGTGGAATTTGATGAAAAGGACAGAGCCTGTGTTCATTGTAGCACCAATGAAAGGCAGCGGCGCAGATCAAGCTTTGTGTGTATAGGATGCACAGGCAGAACCCACCTTTGTACAAAAAATTGCTTTGTAGCTTATCATAAGCAACAACATATATAGGGTCTGCCTAGATATGAATAAGCTGTGTAAATAAAATATTCTTTTCCCTTTTCTGAAATGTTTGATAGGGCTTACAATTTGAAATTTTCATTTTTTTTAAATGCTAGGGACTTTTTTCTGTTAAATTTTTTACTTAGGATTTAATTACAAAATAATGTTTATACATAGGCCCCCTAGTGTGAATATATTTAGAACAAATGATCTTTTGTGATTTCCTATGGATTATGTGTTTTCATATGGATTATATCTTTAGATGAGGAGCAACTCGGCAAGGTAAGAATATATATATTTTTTTTTCAAATTTACCCTCTGTTTCATCTGCGTCTTATTCAGCCTCCATTTTACATTTTACTAACTAATAATTTTTATTGATAATATAATATTTAAATTATGCACAAGATGCAGTTACTAACAATCATTCATGTGTAAATAATATTATAATTCCATCTTTCTGATGTAGAAACTGAAATGTCTTCTTTTTTAGAACAATGTGACCTGTTGTTGCAATCTGTTTAACACTTTCCTGAGTGTTTATTGACTAAAAACTGATTGTGCTTTGTTAGAATACTTCTGTTTGCGACATATTGAAACTTTACCCTTGGATATTCTCCTGAGGAACAATTATAGAAGAATTTTAATGAATACATTTACTCTAATTTGTCACCAGCTTATTCTGTCAGCCTCCATGTTACCTTGGATAACTAATAATTTTTCAATGAAAGCTTTTTTGTAGCACAAGAGTAAAGTACATCCATTTACCTTCAGTTTCATATACAACAACAAAGTTATTTATGCATATGAGCATTTAAAAAAAATTATTTCCAAACAACAACAATAAAATCAGACTGGGGTAGCCATTTCCTGTTTTACAACCATGTAACCTGTTGTTGTAATCTGTGAAATTAACAATTTTCTGAGTGTTTATTGACTAAGAACTGATTGTGCTTTGTTAGAATACTTCTGTTTGTGACATTTTGAAACTTTACCCTTGGATATTCTCCTGAGGAACAATTATAGAAGAATTTTAATGAATACTTTTGCTCTAATTTTTCACCAGCTTATTCTTTCAGCCTCCATGTTACCTTGGATAACTAATAATTTTTCAATGAAAGATTTTATACTTGTAGCACAAGAGTAAAGTACATCCATTTACCTTCAGTTTCATATGCAACAACAAAGTTATATATGCGTATGAACATTTTTAAAAAATTGTCCAAACAACAACAATAAAAACACACTGGGGTGGCCATTTTTGTTTGGGCCAAACCCACTTTTTTGCTTGGGACTGAAAGAGTTAAGAACATTTTTATTAATTTAATCTTTTAAAGAAACACACAGACACCTACCACTGTCAGCCACTTGCAGTAAAGGAATCAACAAATTGACATCCATGTCTCTTAAGATGAAGGAAGCTTAGTCAAGAAGTTAAAATTCTGGAATTCCCACAATCATAGTTCTGCAACACATTTCACGACATGCTTGTCTCACTGAAAGACGAAAACAGAGCACTTAAAATTCCTAAATTTTCTCTGAACTTTATAAACATTATTACATGCTGACAGTAATCTTGAAGTAAAAATACAACACGCTATGGAAGTTCTAATTGCTATGGAACAGTTGGAACATAGAGCCCACTTGGTCTACTTTTCATTTATCTCCCTTGCATCCGTCTGTGCATTCTGTAATGCAGCATATTTATTTTAAATGATTAACGACAGTCTTATGTCAACTTTTCTACCATACCAGTGTTAACGTGCACATATCACGGATTACGTTTGTCTTGTGCTGAACCTTTTTTTTTTCATTTGGTGATCACAGTCTCCTGCAGTCGAATGTTCACTGATTATTTACAAAGCTAGCCGAACACGATCATTCTGGTTTAATCTATCTTGATGAATACCATTATACCTGTTTCACAAATGTGTCCAATCTGCTTTCCGTATGTAATACAGTTTGCATCAAATCGAAATTATTTCACGTGCAACTTGTAACATCTACAGGGCGAGAAACTAAATGCTTCGAAGTCCTTACAATCAGTGTTGCCACTCTGAATTTTGGAGACAGAAAAAACCTAAATGAAATTTATTTTATGGTCTTCTGGTATGTAATAAGGTATTTATTTTTAGAGTTTCTGATTGTGTGCGGTTTTGTCTCGTTTTTGTTTGTTTGGGGGTTTTTTTATTTTTTTTTTTTTTTTTTAACAAACAAGCATAATTGGTAATTGTGATTTGCCCTATTTACAATGATTTGACAGGTGTGATGCCACTTTCCCATATCGGCAGTTGTTCATATTATTTGGAATTGAAAACAATATAGATCCTAATTATAACCCATCATAGGCTGAACGGATATTTTCATCATAAAAAATGTATTTTAATGTAAGCGATAGAAATAAGAGTATCCGTGCGTAAAGTAAATAATACTTTAAATAGCTGTCTGTCCTCGAAACATAAAATGCGTTATTTGCTAGCTCCAAGAAATTCATTGATGCTTCCAACATAAATTATGCACACACACAGACACACACAACTAGAAAAATCATCATCATCACCAGCTTCTATCTCCACAAAGAAGTCAGCTACAATGGATCTCCAACGTCTTCTGTCTCTTGTTTTAATGGTGCACTATGAGAGTCTATTTCCTGTCTCTTGTCTTGATGGTGCACTCTGAAAGTCTCTTTCCTGTCTCTTGTCTTGATGGTGCACTCTGAAAGTCTCTTTCCTGTCAATGTCTTGATGTTATCTTTCAACTTATAGCGCTCTCGTTTCCCTTCAACTCTGCCTCTATTATGGTCTTCTGCAACGTGTTATGACCAACATATTATGTCTGTCTAATTTTGATCTCTTTCATTAATTCTCTTTTTATTCCTAGGTTTTCGGCGACCTCTTTTTTGTTTTCTTCTCTCTAAATGAGATGCACCACATTTTCTTTATATCAATATCTCGACAGCCACAATTATTTCTTCCACTTTCTTGTTCATTGTCCATTATTTAGATGTCAGTATTTGTCTCACATTGTTGAATGTAGCTTCAGCCATTCTTATTTTTTCATGATTTCTGTTTCACATCTGCCATCTTCTGTCATTATATCACGAAGATATGATAAATTTTTGACTTGTTCCAGGATTTTCCCATTTATTCTTATCTTTAATGTTGGCATAAATAATTACGTAGACACGCGTGCAGAGTAACGACAGTGATCTTTTGGCAGTGTCTTCATCCGGAATGGCTGCATTTGTGTGAGTTCTGGCCGATGTGTTTCATATCCGCTAATATGTCTACAGATATGGAGAATATTTGATTATCTGCGTGCCAGAGATGTATATGTGCCTACAAGAAAGTATCCTAGTGTTTGTAGAATGATGACTGACGATTGTGTACTCCAGAATTAATTCGCGGACTATACAGGCGGCACGATATTACTACTTGAACTTTGATGACCTATTGTAGCTGGCCTGTTTGCAAATGATAATCATGAATGCAATTGCCTCACATAAACTAATAAAGATGAAAAAACCTATGGCGAGGCACAAACAAAGAAACATAGTTACAACTGATCAGGGCATGTACAGTTGGTTTTTTTATGCGTGCAAATGTTGATGTGTAGTTGGCCAGGTACGCGTGTCGATGTCACCTGAACAGTGTACTGGTGCGGTGAAGATCTGGGTCACTCACGCTGACAGCATACATGGTCCTTGTACGAGGATGATGATGATGTGAGACATGGGTGTGTGCAGACGCGAATGCGTTTAGGATCATATATAGTATACACAATACACCCAGTCACACTCGTATGAAGCCAATGATGGTTGAAAACTACTGGTGACAGTTCATACATTTATTGACAGGACTAACAGCAGACGCGAATGCGTTTAGGATCATATACATTTATTGACAGGACTAACGTAGAATCACACAGGAACAGTCAATGTAAACAGGTTCACGTACATCATGTTAATTGAAATCACTTGGTACATATCAGGCATTCTAAGGCTGGTGAACATTCAAATATGTGGGCATGGTCAATAGTGGTATGTTCTTTAATGTACAGTTCATAATGCCGCTTTGGTATCCCTGACTGAACGCGTCAGATACCTTAATAACTCCGTCATACAATGGACGAGCCCTTAACTCATGTAATCCTATTACCAGGGCCGTCGTTCAACTTGGCATAACACGCCAGTTACATCTTTTCATGCGGTAGAATAGTGGCCATTACACAGACCTCGATATGACGTCAGCTGTGTACTCTTCATAAGCAGGTTGCATCAACCCTGCTATAATGTTTGTATAAATATACCGCCAATCTGCGGTTTCCACCTTATATAACTTCGTCACTGCACTTCTGATCATATAAAGACGAATAGTCTTAAATAGCTACCTTGAGCACAAAATATAAGTTCTGCATTACAGGAACTGTGAGCTGTTCTCACAGGCTAGGTAAGCCTTTAACAAATTCTGCAACCGAATGCGTAGTAATGATAAAGTCGGTGTTACCTTGAAACGAATCCTCAGAACATAAGAAATAACACTGTCGTCATTCCTGACGTACAGTAAATCACTTGGGAAAACTGACAACGCAGTCACTTCGAAGATTTTCCTTCCCCAGGATACAACGGACATTCACGTCCTACAGAAGCCAGTCCGCACTCTACCTGCCGGAAGTCTAATTTTGCGTGCAACAACTGTGCATGGCAAATAGCCCAGAACTGTTTACCTTTGACCCTAAAGGTCAAACACAATGAATGAACCAAAAAGGGAGATAACCCCTAATCAACAGCAAAGTTAAGACATAGTTTCCCAACTTTGACCAGGGTGAAAAACATACAACCAATAAATCGACGTTTGAAACTCCGTCAATAATGACAGCAACAGTACGGTACATTCCCAGTAGCAACATACGGCTGCGAGACATGGATACTCAATAAAACAGTTGCAAAAAAGGTTACATCATTCGAAATGAAATGCTGAATACCCTGGACAGAAAAAAAGACCAACAGAGAAGTATTACACTCATTATGTGTAGAGGAAAATTTGCTCATAAATGCCATCGCAATAAGGAAGCTGAAATTGTTCGGTCATATAAAAAGACATAATATTCTGGAAAAATTTGTAATGGAAGGCATGGTCCCTGGAAAAAGGGGAAGTGAACGACCTAGACGACGGTGGGTCCAGGACATCACAGAGAGTCTGAACGTGTCTTTGGGTGATGCAGGTCGACTTGCCCAGAATCGTGATGCGTTCATAGCAGCTGTAATGGAGACAACGTTCTGGAGAGAATACGTCACATGATGATGATGAATCATGAATCATTATACCCATGTATAGCTGCGTGTTGTGTAATATGTGAATACATTATAAAGAATCTTCAGCAAGAGTGAGCTACAGTTATTTGACGAGTTACTGTTGTCGTTTCCATAGGACACTTGAATTATTGTTACCCTAGATGTTACTTGACCAATATTGTCATCACTTTCAAACACCAATACAACACCCTCCTTCTTTCACGTACGTAGGCTGGTGTTTTTGTGCAGTCTCTTAAAACTCTTTTATTCTGGTGGCGGCAGAATCTACGTGCCCTTTGAGTTACGGGAAAACGGACACGAATGAGAGGCATTGCTTTTCAAGTGACCAAACGCTTTAGTTCCTGTATACCCTTTGAGTTCGACGACAACGGAAGAGTCTCCGTTTCTAATACGTAATAGCTTTGATTCCGATGTGTCGTAGGGGACAACATTCCTACTTCCCTCACGCCTTTGTCACACGAAGAATTTCGCCGACCTCCGTGCAGGTATGGACAATGAGTGACGCTTTGTTGTAAGAGATTCTGGCTATATATACTAGACCCCCCACCTGTCATGCTCGTTGTCCCCACAGAAGAAATATATCTTGCAGAGTGGAATATGTGCTATAGTCTTTACCAGATGCACGGTTATAAGGATTTTCTTAAACTTATTGGTAAGCACGCTTAGTTAGGTAATAGCCGTTTTTTTCTAAACTAATATGTAAACGACCCTATTGCATCTTCTTAAAGATTTATTGATTTTTCTTAATTACATTTCATGCCGGGATAATTTAATATTAGCAAGTTTATTACCAACCCAAATCATTATGACGTTAATATAATTGTGCTTTTCCTGGGTGGTGTGTGCGAGTGTAGTTATATCAATTTTGATGACTGCTATTTTGTTCATTACAAGTACCTTTGCTAAACGAAGTATATATGTATATATGTAGGATTTTAATGATTATTGTATCTGCCCAGTTTGTGTATAAACTTTGCCGGGCTAGAGTGTTTTTTCTCTAATTTTGGGTTTACCCAAGATTGAGGAAGGCACAGCATTCTTTCGAATGTTTACTGCTATTAATGACGAGCTCCCCTACACAGGGCTAACCCTGCTGTGTATATATCATGCATTCTTAAGTTTACCCGGGCAATTAAATGTATGATCGCACGGGTAGAGAAAACCCTCACAAGCAATGCATAATACACATGTGTATACATTGACCTGTCGAGAACCGCAACATTGGAATTCCCTAAAGTTTTGACATAGATTGTGAGCCCGCATCGTGGCGCGAACATTTCAATCGATAAAGGGCGGAGGTAATGACTATGGCGTTATCTGTGTGGTATGGTATGAATAATATACACTTATATGTGTTGCTAATAGGGTAATACTGCTTACTTTTTTACAGAGAAATATCTACAAGGTTCGGACACATTACAGCCCCTGTAGTCACCCCGTACAAAAATCCTGCATAGAATCCCAGTTTTAGTGGATGCCTGTTGTTTGTCGGATCCCAATTTTATTGGATCCCCTTTCTGGAACCACAGCTTGTGCCTTGTTTTGCTGAGTAAATCTTTCGACCTATGATCCCACGACTTCAGAGCGCATTATCCCTTGTTGTACTTGTTAGAGATCGCACGTTGCTACACCGCAAACGGGTTGCAAGTTATACTTGACCCAGCCCACCTTTTTTCTCTGTCATTTAGACTGTTCATCTAGCTTTATCATTTGGGATATACATCCATATAGCTCTGACGTCATTACTTCACACTGTAACCACGGTTTGCCAGTGTCCCTAAATAACGGCAAAGGGCAGTGTAAATTCTTGACTTCAGTTACAACGAGAGTGAGAGCCTAAAACCACCGTATCGCTGCATAGAAATGTTTAGTGGATTAGTTTTATTATGTTAAGATATTCACAGCTTAATTAAATTGACAGCAGCAATTGAAGGGAACTTCCTATCCTCGGAAGCTTGTCACGCAAGTTCGCCTGGTTGTAGTTTGCTGGACACAGTCTATCCCAAATCAGTGATTTTCAAAAGCAAGAGGTGTATATACCTCGGAATTTAGTTAACAAGACAGAGGCAATTGTCTTCTTATTTTTTTTCCTCTTCTTGGTGACTAGAGATTGTCCCCCTGCTAGTTAGAAATTACTGTGTCGTTCGCTTGGTTGACTAACCCTTCAATTTTGTTAACTGGTGTGTTGTGATACCTCTAGACAACGTGTATCTAGCGAGATTTTCATTAATAAATATATATATGTACTTAGCGGTCAGAATTTACTTTCTATCTCACCTGTCACTTGAATGTTAACCTGTCCTGTCCTTACTGAAATAATTTATATTCCGGAGAGGAAGAGTGTGTGCATGACGCTTTACAAGTGTTGTGAAGGTGGTGGGAAAGAAGAGATTTAATACATAGATATTTCTTCTTCTCTTCTGGAGGTCATATTTCACTCTGTATTTACATTCGTGACTCTATCCCTATCTAAAATCAGTATCTCACTCAATCTTGTCTGACCTCATACTACCTCTTAAACCACCTCGTGACAAAACTAAAGCTCTAAGACTTGTATTTATGCTCCGACCTACTTTTAATAGTTTTACCGCAGCAGCCTTTTATGTGAATTTTATAAATCATGTTCGTTTGCCTTGATATTCAATAATACTTTTTAGAACTTCCAAACTACGTCATTATAAAGATTGTTAAAAAATGATATTGGAGTTAGTTTTATAAATGAAAAAAAAAGCACTAGAAACATTGAACGCTACGTTTTTCTTCCCTTCATCAGCCACAACATAATAAAAAAAAAATAAAACAATGAAAAAAAAATTTCTTTTTACACAAAGTATCCCGTTCATCCCTTCATAGGTTATAATTAGGATATATAGTGTAGTAAATTTAAGATAATAATATCTGATTTCCGAGATCTAAATATAATATCGTCTCATCATCATGTGACGTATTCTTTCCAGAACGTTGTCTCCATTACAGCTGCTCTGAACGCATCACGATTCTGGGCAAGTCGACCTGCATCAGCCAAAGACAAGTTCAGACTCTCTGTGATGTCCTGGGTCCACCGTCGTCTAGGTCGACCCCTTCCCCTTTTTCCAGGGACCATGCCTTCCATCACTGTTTTTTCCAGACTATTATGTCTTTTTATATGACCGAAAAATTTCAGCTTCCTTATTGCGATGGTATTTAGGAGCCAATGTTCCTGTACGTTTAGTGAGTGCAGTACTTCTCTGTTGGTCTTTTTTTCTGTCCAGGGTATTCTCAACATCCTTCTGTAGCATTTCATTTCGAATGATGTAATCTTTTTTGCAACTTTTATTGAGTGTCCAAGTCTCGCAGCCATATGTTGCTACTGGGAATATACATGCTCTGATCAGTTGTAACTTTGTTTCTTTGCTTGTGCCTTGCCATAGGTTTTTCATCTGTATTAGTTTATGTGAAGCAATTGCAAGTCTTCTTTTAATTTCTACTGCACAGTCGCCAGAGCTGTTAATGATTGATCCTAAGTATTCAAATTCATTGACACTTTCCAGTTCTTCGTTATCAATTTCAATTTCTGGTTTGGTCTTTAATAATATCGTCTACCACTAATAATAATAATAATAATAATAATAGCCCCTTCAGTCATAACTGACTATGGGAATGCACCCCTGAGGTGGCAGCCCTCAGCTGCTTATTTTCCTGGTGCTCCTTTCGACGTTTTCTCCTCACCTCTGCTTCTTGTGTGAGCCTCTCTTCGCCCAATCTGAGGTGGTGCCGTAAATAGCATAGCCACTTAGTGCGATCGGCAGCTTCATCCTCTCATGTTGCTGGATCCATGTCCAGTGCCCTCATATCTCTCTTGCACACATCTTTGAACCTCAGCTGTGGTTGCCCAACTGTTCTCTTGCCATCTGCTAATTGTCCGTAGAAGATATCTTTTGGGATGCGACCATCTTCCATGCGGCGAACATGGCCAAGCCAGCGTAGTCTGCGCTGTCTAAGCAGCGTATACATACTTTGAAGGCCAGCACGTGACAACACCTCGACATTTGTCACTTTATCTTTCCACGAGATGCCGAGGATGCGGCGTAGACACCGCAAATGGAAGGTATTGAGCCTTTTTTCTTGCTTAGCATAGGTCGTCCAGGTCTCGCTGCCATATAGGAGTGTGCTGGTGACGCAGGCATTATATACCGCAGCTTTGGTCTTCATTGTGAGTTTAGAGTTTCCCCAAACACGCGATGTGAGGCGGGCAAAGGTAGCTGCAGCTTTGCCAATGCGGCTGTCGATTTCTGTATCCAGTGAGAGTTTGTCATTGATGGTAGACCCTAGGTATGTGAAGTGGTGCACCACTGCCAATTCATAGTTATCGATAGTGATAACTGGTGCAGCACCCACATCCTGACTCAGCACATTCGTTTTCTTTAGTCTTATTGTGAGGCCAAAGTCCTTGCATGCTTTAGTGAAGCGATTCATCAAGCTCTGAAGCTCCTGTTGGCTTTGAGTGACGACTGCAGCATCATCAGCGAACAACAAATCTCTTATAGTGACCCTTCTGATTTTTGTTTTTGCCTTCAGCCTTGAAAGATTAAACAGACGGCCATCTGACCTAGTGTGAAGGCATATTCCTTCAGTTGCATCTCTGAATGCATGTTTCAAGAGTAAGGCAAAGAAGATTCCGAAGAGGGTCGGAGCCAGAACACAGCCTTGTTTAACGCCACTTCGTATATCAAAGGGCTGTGACGTGCTCCCAGCATATTGGACTGTTCCCTTCATGTCGTCATGGAATGACTTTATCATTTCCAGCATTTTAGAAGAGCAGCCTATTTTCAGGAGGATTTTAAAGAGTCCATCCCTACTAACCAGGTCGAATGCTTTTGTGAGGTCTGTAAAGGCGATATATAATGGTCTTTTCTGCTCTCTTGATTTTTCCTGAAGCTTGCGGAGAGTCTACCACTGCACTCAGTCCAAATACAGTAAATCAAAAATGTTACATTGCGTATATGTATGTGTGTGTGTGTATGTGTGCCCTCCAAAAACAAACAAACATTTAACATTACAAAAAAAAAAATACAAAACAAGAGTAGTCTCCTAACTGCCCAGTTTTTAACAAGGTGAAAAGCAAAGAAACTAACAGCAATAACTTAGCAAAGAATATCAAATACAAAACAACATTTTTTTTTTAAATTAATGAAAATAAACAAGAATCCCGTTCAACCTCTGATGGGTTATAATTAGGATAAATATTGTTTTCAATTCCAAATAATATGAACAACTGCCGACATGAGAAAGTGGCATCACATTTGTAAATAGGGATAATCACAATTGTGCTTAGGCCCATACGTTTAAAGAAAAAAACATTAAAAAAAATTCAAAAAGAAACTATGAACAAGAATAATATTAAAGTGGAGGGGTGTAAAGGCCTGGTGGTTCTATTTATATAACGGACTTTACCAGATATTTAATTGACTTTCATCTGTTTAAAGTCACATGCATTGTGAGAACAGCATCAGACCTTCACATTCCCAGCCACTATATATTAACATGTGTTCGTGTTAAATATTGTTTGACTATATTATGCAGTTCCCTAGGTCTGTCTATTCTCAACACCTCCTCTATATTTATAGGTAAGTTGGATGCATGCAAATAATCCAATATTGGTATTCTCATTTGGTCATACCTCTTACATTTTAATAAGAAATGTTCTATATTATTGTCTTGAAGACATCCTGCACAGTAAGGTTCTTCTATTCTGAAATAGCCTTTTCCCAGCTGTAGTCTGAAAAGTTTCTTATTACTGGGAATTTTCAATTCCCAGATATCTGACATTTTCTTGTTGGAGCCTTGAACATTATATATGCATGTCTTCCTTTCAGATTTTTATCCCACTCTGCTTTCCATTCATCTGTTATTAAATCTTTAATTAAGCTCTTAATTTCTGATTTACTCATCCCTACATTTATTAGATTTTTATCAGATCTACCTTTCTTGGCTTCTTTATCTGCCTTTTCATTTCCTTCTATGCCAACATGTGAAGGTATCCAAGCAATTAATACTGAACATCCTCTGGAATATAAGTATGTAGTAGCCAGAAAAATCTCCTCTGCTGCTATATCAGGTCTACTACCAAAGTATGGCCTGATGATAAGGAATAATTCGCTCGGCAAATGCTAACAATAACAATTATCTTTCAACTGTTGCCGTTGCGTGTAATGGAAAGAGATACTTAATATATACTTACCAGTGTTATACAGTGTCGACTAACAAGGAGACTGATTTCGCAGAATTTTGGCCACTTTAACCTGATGTCTGCAACCCTGCACCAAGAATATGACCAGGAACATTTTCTTTACGATTGTCACAGAACGTCTGAACGTGCTCTTTTGTGTAATCTGTCACTCCTTCAGCCCTACGGCGGTATCGTTTCTTTTTCTTCATTTTTCTCAGCAGTCGCTTTTATTTGGCATAAATCGTGCCTTTTCATTATTTTGCTCTTTCCTGGATCTAGTTGGATGAAGTCTCTAACAGTATACTCCCTTACGGACGTTTCTGCTTTACACGCAGAATTGTTTACGTTCCGCAAGGTAAATGCGATAATACCAGGTAATTAATTATACCGGTCATACGCTTATTTTTTCTCTCAGTCTGACTATCTTTTGAAACGAGTCGGTCCAACATTTGACCCCAGGTGAAAAGCTGGTAACAATACGGTCTCGCCCGATCGACATGAAAAGAACTCAAGATTGTCTGCCTTGGTTGCCGACGTAAGTGTCTGTTTGTCTGGTAGATTACACAGAGGGTAAATGCGTTTATCGCTTTTTGTGGACAATCCCTAGTGATTGTTTAAAGGTATTCTGTCTGGGGTAGGCACATCTTGGCGGAAGACATTTTCGCCAGGCAAAACATTGTCACATGTTGTTG
>JAMPIV010004102.1:0-211356 GCA_024509875.1 Oreohelix idahoensis
GGGATGTCCTGAGAGTGCAACGGGATGATAGAAGATATTCAAATAGATGTCTGAGAGTGCACGATGAAGAAGATATTCAAATAGATGTCTGAGGTGCACGATGATAGAAGTTATTAAATAGTGATGTCTCGAGAGTGGCACGATGAAGGAAATAGAAATATTCCAAATTGAAATGTCTCCACGAGAAGTGAACGCTTTGCATGAAATATTCAAATAGATGTCTTGTGACGCCCCCTCTGTCGAACTATGTTTTGAAAAGATTAATTTCATCAACTTAAATGTTTGGACGAGTGTACGATGAAAGAAAGATAAATCAAATAAGATGTCTGGTGTAGTGCACGATTTGAAAGAAAGGATATTCAAATTGCGAATGTCGCTGAGACGTGAACGCATGAAGAAGATATACAATTTAAGATTGTTTCCTGACAGACCAGGTGAACGATTGAATGAAAGATTATATTCTAATTAGATTGTCCCCTGAGTGTGTATGATGTTGAAGATATATCCCCTAATAGATGACCCGGACCGATGTGGCTCGACAGATGGATTGAAGAAATCCAAAAAAGAATTTCCCGAGAGTGCTCGAATGAAGAAGATATTCCAACAATAGATGTCCTGACAGTGCAACGAGGAAGAAAGGTAAATTCCAAAATAGAATGTTTGGAGAGAGTGCACGAATGTTTTTGTAAGGATAATTTTCAAAATAGAATGTTCCCGTGAGAGTTGCAAACGTTTGAAGAAGATATTCAGATTAGTTGTCTGGAAGAGTTATAGCACGATCTGGAAAGGAAAGATATTTCAATTATGAATTTGTCTGAACGAGGTTGCATTGATGTTGAAGATAGGTTATTCCAAAAATAGATGTCCTGGGGAACGATGTGCAAACGAAGAAGAAAGATAATATTTCAAAATAGATTGTCTGGAGAGTGGGCACGGATGAAGAAGATGGTTTTCCCATATAGATGGGTCCTGGAGAGGTGGCACGGTGGAATAATAATATAACCAAAATAGATATCCTGAGACCGTGCACAGATGAAAGGAAGGAATATTTCAAATTAGTTGTCCTCCGAGAGTTCGCACGATGAAGAAGATAATCAATTAGAAGACCCGACCGTGTGCACTAATGATAAGAAGGATATTCCCTAATAGATGTTCTGAGAGTGGCTCGCTTGAAAAGAAGAATAAATTTACAAATAGAATGTGGGTGGAGAGGCCACGATGTTGAAAGGGAAGATATTCCAAAATAGATGTCTGACTGCGAGAGTTGCCACGATGTAAAGAAGATATTCAAATAGATGTCTGAGAGTGCACGATGAAGAAGATATTCAAATAGATGTCTGAGAGTGCACGATGAAGAAGATATTCAAATAGATGTCTGAGAGTGCACGATGAAGAAGATATTCAAATAGATGTCTGAGAGTGCACGATGAAGAAGATATTCAAATAGATGTCTGAGAATGCACGATGAAGAAGATATTCAAATAGATGTCTGAGAGTGCACGATGAAGAAGATATTCAAATAGATGTCTGAGAGTGCACGATGTTTAAATAGATGTCTGAGAGTGCACGATGAAGAAGATATTCAAATAGATGTCTGAGAGTGCACGATGAAGAAGATATTCAAATAGATGTCTGAGAGTGCACGATGAAGAAGATATTCAAATAGATGTCTGAGAGTGCACGATGAAGAAGATATTCAAATAGATGGCTGAGAGTGCACGATGAAGAAGATATTCAAATAGATGTCTGAGAGTGCACGATGAAGAAGATATTCAAATAGATGTCTGAGAGTGCACGATGAAGAAGATATTCAAATAGATGTCTGAGAGTGCACGATGAAGAAGATATTCAAATAGATGTCTGAGAGTGCACGATGAAGAAGATATTCAAATAGATGTCTGAGAGTGCACGATGAAGAAGATATTCAAATAGATGTCTGAGAGTGCACGATGAAGAATATATTCAAATAGATGTCTGAGAGTGCACGATGAAGAAGATATTCAAATAGATGTCTGAGAGTGCACGATGAAGAAGATATTCAAATAGATGTCTGAGAGTGCACGATGAAGAAGATATTCAAATAGATGTCTGAGAGTGCACGATGAAGAAGATATTCAAATAGATGTCTGAGAGTGCACGATGAAGAAGATATTCAAATAGATGTCTGAGAGTGCACGTTGAAGAAGATATTCAAATAGATGTCTGAGAGTGCACGATGAAGAAGATATTCAAATAGATGTCTGAGAGTGCACGATGAAGAAGATATTCAAATAGATGTCTGAGAGTGCACGATGAAGAAGATATTCAAATAGATGTCTGAGAGTGCACGATGAAGAAGATATTCAAATAGATGTCTGAGAGTGCACGATGAAGAAGATATTCAAATAGATGTCTGAGAGTGCACGATGAAGAAGATATTCAAATAGATGTCTGAGAGTGCACGATGAAGAAGATATTTAAATAGATGTCTGAGAGTGCACGATGAAGAAGATATTCAAATAGATGTCTGAGAGTGCACGATGAAGAAGATATTCAAATAGATGTCTGAGAGTGCACGATGAAGAAGATAATCAAATAGATGTCTGAGAGTGCACGATGAAGAAGATATTCAAAAAGATGTCTGAGAGTGCACGATGAAGAAGATATTCAAATAGATGTCTGAGAGTGCACGATGAAGAAGATATTCAAATAGATGTCTGAGAGTGCACGATGAAGAAGATATTCAAATAGATGTCTGAGAGTGCACGATGAAGAAGATATTCAAATAGATGTCTGAGAGTGCACGATGAAGAAGATATTCAAATAGATGTCTGAGAGTGCACGATGAAGAAGATATTCAAATAGATGTCTGAGAGTGCACGATGAAGAAGATATTCAAATAGATCTCTGAGAGTGCACGATGAAGAAGATATTCAAATAGATGTCTGAGAGTGCACGATGAAGAAGATATTCAAATAGATGTCTGAGAGTGCACGATGAAGAAGATATTCAAATAGATGTCTGAGAGTGCACGATGAAGAAGATATTCAAATAGATGTCTGAGAGTGCACGATGAAGAAGATATTCAAATAGATGTCTGAGAGTGCACGATGAAGAAGATATTCAAATAGATATCTGAGAGTGCACGATGAAGAAGATATTCAAATAGATGTCTGAGAGTGCACGATGAAGAAGATATTCAAATAGATGTCTGAGAGTGCACGATGAAGAAGATATTCAAATAGATGTCTGAGAGTGCACGATGAAGAAGATATTCAAATAGATGTCTGAGAGTGCACGATGAAGAAGTTATTCAAATAGATGTCTGAGAGTGCACGATGAAGAAGATATTCAAATAGATGTCTGAGAGTGCACGATGAAGAAGATATTCAAATAGATGTCTGAGAGTGCACGATGAAGAAGATATTCAAATAGATGTCTGAGAGTGCACGATGAAGAAGATATTCAAATAGATGTCTGAGAGTGCACGATGAAGAAGATATTCAAATAGATGTCTGAGAGTGCACGATGAAGAAGATATTCAAATAGATGTCTGAGAGTGCACGATGAAGAAGATATTCAAATAGATGTCTGAGAGTGCACGATGAAGAAGAAATTCAAATAGATGTCTGAGAGTGCACGATGAAGAAGATATTCAAATAGATGTCTGAGAGTGCACGATGAAGAAGATATTCAAATAGATGTCTGAGAGTGCACGATGAAGAAGATATTCAAATAGATGTCTGAGAGTGCACGATGAAGAAGATATTCAAATAGATGTCTGAGAGTGCACGATGAAGAAGATATTCAAATAGATGTCTGAGAGTGCACGATGAAGAAGATATTCAAATAGATGTCTGAGAGTGCACGATGAAGAAGATATTCAAATAGATGTCTGAGAGTGCACGATGAAGAAGATATTCAAATAGATTCTGAGAGTGCACGATGAAGAAGATATTCAAATAGATGTCTGAGAGTGCACGATGAAGAAGATATTCAAATAGATGTCTGAGAGTGCACGATGAAGAAGATATTCAAATAGATGTCTGAGAGTGCACGATGAAGAAGATATTCAAATAGATGTCTGAGAGTGCACGATGAAGAAGATATTCAAATAGATGTCTGAGAGTGCACGATGAAGAAGATATTCAAATAGATGTCTGAGAGTGCACGATGAAGAAGATATTCAAATAGATGTCTGAGAGTGCACGATGAAGAAGATATTCAAATAGATGTCTGAGAGTGCACGATGAAGAAGATATTCAAATAGATGTCTGAGAGTGCACGATGAAGAAGATATTCAAAAAGATGTCTGAGAGTGCACGATGAAGAAGATATTCAAATAGATGTCTGAGAGTGCACGATGAAGAAGATATTCAAATAGATGTCTGAGAGTGCACGATGAAGAAGATATTCAAATAGATGTCTGAGAGTGCACGATGAAGAAGATATTCAAATAGATGTCTGAGAGTGCACGATGAAGAAGATATTCAAATAGATGTCTGAGAGTGCACGATGAAGAAGATATTCAAATAGATGTCTGAGAGTGCACGATGAAGAAGATATTCAAATAGATGTCTGAGAGTGCACGATGAAGAAGATATTCAAATAGATGTATGAGAGTGCACGATGAAGAAGATATTTAAATAGATGTCTGAGAGTGCACGATGAAGAAGATATTCAAATAGATGTCTGAGAGTGCACGATGAAGAAGATATTCAAATAGATGTCTGAGAGTGCACGATGAAGAAGATATTCAAATAGATGTCTGAGAGTGCACGATGAAGAAGATATTCAAATAGATGTCTGAGAGTGCACGATGAAGAAGATATTCAAATAGATGTCTGAGAGTGCACGATGAAGAAGATATTCAAATAGATGTCTGAGAGTGAAGGATGAAGAAGATATTCAAATAGATGTCTGAGAGTGCACGATGAAGAAGATATTCAAATAGATGTCTGAGAGTGCACGATGAAGAAGATATTCAAATAGATGTCTGAGAGTGCACGATGAAGAAGATATTCAAATAGATGTCTGAGAGTGCACGATGAAGAAGATATTCAAATAGATGTCTGAGAGTGCACGATGAAGAAGATATTCAAATAGATGTCTGAGAGTGCACGATGAAGAAGATATTCAAATAGATGTCTGAGAGTGCACGATGAAGAAGATATTCAAATAGATGTCTGAGAGTGCACGATGAAGAAGATATACAAATAGATGTCTGAGAGTGCACGATGAAGAAGATATTCAAATAGATGTCTGAGAGTGCACGATGAAGAAGATATTCAAATAGATGTCTGAGAGTGCACGATGAAGAAGATATTCAAATAGATGCCTGAGAGTGCACGATGAAGAAGATATTCAAATAGATGTCTGAGAGTGCACGATGAAGAAGATATTCAAATAGATGTCTGAGAGTGCACGATGAAGAAGATATTCAAATAGATGTCTGAGAGTGCACGATGAAGAAGATATTCAAATAGATGTCTGAGAGTGCACGATGAAGAAGATATTCAAATAGATGTCAGAGAGTGCACGATGAAGAAGATATTCAAATAGATGTCTGAGAGTGCACGATGAAGAAGATATTCAAATAGATGTCTGAGAGTGCACGATGAAGAAGATATTCAAATAGATGTCTGAGAGTGCACGATGAAGAAGATATTCAAATAGATGTCTGAGAGTGCACGATGAAGAAGATATTCAAATAGATGTCTGAGAGTGCACGATGAAGAAGATATTCAAATAGATGTCTGAGAGTGCACGATGAAGAAGATATTCAAATAGATGTCTGAGAGTGCACGATGAAGAAGATATTCAAATAGATGTCTGAGAGTGCACGATGAAGAAGATATTCAAATAGAAGTCTGAGAGTGCACGATGAAGAAGATATTCAAATAGATGTCTGAGAGTGCACGATGAAGAAGATATTCAAATAGATGTCTGAGAGTGCACGATGAAGAAGATATTCAAATAGATGTCTGAGAGTGCACGATGAAGAAGATATTCAAATAGATGTCTGAGAGTGCACGATGAAGAAGATATTCAAATAGATGTCTGAGAGTGCACGATGAAGAAGATATTCAAATAGATGTCTGAGATGTGCACGATGAAGAAGATATTCAAATAGATGTCTGAGAGTGCACGATGAAGAAGATATTCAAATAGATGTCTGAGAGTGCACGATGAAGAAGATATTCAAATAGATGTCTGAGAGTGCACGATGAAGAAGATATTTAAATAGATGTCTGAGAGTGCACGATGAAGAAGATATTCAAATAGATGTCTGAGAGTGCACGATGAAGAAGATATTCAAATAGATGTCTGAGAGTGCACGATGAAGAAGATATTCAAATAGATGTCTGAGAGTGCACGATGAAGAAGATATTCAAATAGATGTCTGAGAGTGCACGATGAAGAAGATATTCAAATAGATGTCTGAGAGTGCACGATGAAGAAGATATTCAAATAGATGTCTGAGAGTGCACGATGAAGAAGATATTCAAATAGATGTCTGAGAGTGCACGATGAAGAAGATATACAAATAGATGTCTGAGAGTGCACGATGAAGAAGATATTCAAATAGATGTCTGAGAGTGCACGATGAAGAAGATATTCAAATAGATGTCTGAGAGTGCACGATGAAGAAGATATTCAAATAGATGTCTGAGAGTGCACGATGTTGAAGATATTCAAATAGATGTCTGAGAGTGCACGATGAAGAAGATATTCAAATAGATGTCTGAGAGTGCACGATGAAGAAGATATTCAAATAGATGTCTGAGAGTGCACGATGAAGAAGATATTCAAATAGATGTCTGAGAGTGCACGATGAAGAAGATATTCAAATAGATGTCTGAGAGTGCACGATGAAGAAGATATTCAAATAGATGTCTGAGAGTGCACGATGAAGAAGAAATTCAAATAGATGTCTGAGAGTGCACGATGAAGAAGATATTCAAATAGATGTCTGAGAGTGCACGATGAAGAAGATATTCAAATAGATGTCTGAGAGTGCACGATGAAGAAGATATTCAAATAGATGTCTGAGAGTGCACGATGAAGAAGATATTCAAATAGATGTCTGAGAGTGCACGATGAAGAAGATATTCAAATAGATGTCTGAGAGTGCACGATGAAGAAGATATTCAAATAGATGTCTGAGAGTGCACGATGAAGAAGATATTCAAATAGATGTCTGAGAGTGCACGATGAAGAAGATATTCAAATAGATGTCTGAGAGTGCACGATGAAGAAGATATTCAAATAGATGTCTGAGATGTCTGAAGAAGATATTCACGATGTCTGAAGCACGATGAAAGAAGATATTTAAATAGATGTCTGAGAGTGCACGATGAAGAAGATATTCAAATAGATGTCTGAGAGTGCACGATGAAGAAGATATTCAAATAGATGTCTGAGAGTGCACGATGAAGAAGATATTCAAATAGATGTCTGAGAGTGCACGATGAAGAAGATATTCAAATAGATGTCTGAGAGTGCACGATGAAGAAGATATTCAAATAGATGTCTGAGAGTGCACGATGAAGAAGATATTCAAATAGATGTCTGAGAGTGCACGATGAAGAAGATATTCAAATAGATGTCTGAGAGTGCACGATGAAGAAGATATTCAAATAGATGTCTGGAGTGCACGATGAAGAAGATATTCAAATAGATGTCTGAGAGTGCACGATGAAGAAGATATTCAAATAGATGTCTGAGAGTGCACGATGAAGAAGATATTCAAATAGATGTCTGAGAGTGCACGATGAAGAAGATATTCAAATAGATGTCTGAGAGTGCACGATGAAGAAGATATTCAAATAGATGTCTGAGAGTGCACGATGAAGAAGATATTCAAATAGATGTCTGAGAGTGCACGATGAAGAAGATATTCAAATAGATGTCTGAGAGTGCACGATGAAGAAGATATTCAAATAGATGTCTGAGAGTGCACGATGAAGAAGATATTCAAATAGATGTCTGAGAGTGCACGATGAAGAAGATATTCAAATAGATGTCTGAGAGTGCACGATGAAGAAGATATTCAAATAGATGTCTGAGAGTGCACGATGAAGAAGATATTCAAATAGATGTCTGAGAGTGCACGATGAAGAAGATATTCAAATAGATGTCTGAGAGTGCACGATGAAGAAGATATTCAAATAGATGTCTGAGAGTGCACGATGAAGAAGATATTCAAATAGATGTCTGAGAGTGCACGATGAAGAAGATATTCAAATAGATGTCTGAGAGTGCACGATGAAGAAGATATTCAAATAGATGTCTGAGAGTGCACGATGAAGAAGATATTCAAATAGATGTCTGAGAGTGCACGATGAAGAAGATATTCAAATAGATGTCTGAGAGTGCACGATGAAGAAGATATTCAAATAGATGTCTGAGAGTGCACGATGAAGAAGATATTCAAATAGATGTCTGAGAGTGCACGATGAAGAAGATATTCAAATAGATGTCTGAGAGTGCACGATGAAGAAGATATTCAAATAGATGTCTGAGAGTGCACGATGAAGAAGATATTCAAATAGATGTCTGAGAGTGCACGATGAAGAAGATATTCAAATAGATGTCTGAGAGTGCACGATGAAGAAGATATTCAAATAGATGTCTGAGAGTGCACGATGAAGAAGATATTCAAATAGATGTCTGAGAGTGCACGATGAAGAAGATATTCAAATAGATGTCTGAGAGTGCACGATGAAGAAGATATTCAAATAGATGTCTGAGAGTGCACGATGAAGAAGATATTCAAATAGATGTCTGAGAGTGCACGATGAAGAAGATATTCAAATAGATGTCTGAGAGTGCACGATGAAGAAGATATTCAAATAGATGTCTGAGAGTGCACGATGAAGAAGATATTCAAATAGATGTCTGAGAGTGCACGATGAAGAAGATATTCAAATAGAAATAGATGTCTGAGAGTGCACGATGAAGAAGATATTCAAATAGATGTCTGAGAGTGCACGATGAAGAAGATATTCAAATAGATGTCTGAGAGTGCACGATGAAGAAGATATTCAAATAGATGTCTGAGAGTGCACGATGAAGAAGATATTCAAATAGATGTCTGAGAGTGCACGATGAAGAAGATATTCAAATAGATGTCTGAGAGTGCACGATGAAGAAGATATTCAAATAGATGTCTGAGAGTGCACGATGAAGAAGATATTCAAATAGATGTCTGAGAGTGCACGATGAAGAAGATATTCAAATAGATGTCTGAGAGTGCACGATGAAGAAGATATTCAAATAGATGTCTGAGAGTGCACGATGAAGAAGATATTCAAATAGATGTCTGAGAGTGCACGATGAAGAAGATATTCAAATAGATGTCTGAGAGTGCACGATGAAGAAGATATTCAAATAGATGTCTGAGAGTGCACGATGAAGAAGATATTCAAATAGATGTCTGAGAGTGCACGATGAAGAAGATATTCAAATAGATGTCTGAGAGTGCACGATGAAGAAGATATTCAAATAGATGTCTGAGAGAGTGCACGATGAAGAAGATATTCAAATAGATGTCTGAGAGTGCACGATGAAGAAGATATTCAAATAGATGTCTGAGAGTGCACGATGAAGAAGATATTCAAATAGATGTCTGAGAGTGCACGATGAAGAAGATATTCAAATAGATGTCTGAGAGTGCACGATGAAGAAGATATTCAAATAGATGTCTGAGAGTGCACGATGAAGAGATATTCAAATAGATGTCTGAGAGTGCACGATGAAGAAGATATTCAAATAGATGTCTGAGAGTGCACGATGAAGAAGATATTCAAATAGATGTCTGAGAGTGCACGATGAAGAAGATATTCAAATAGATGTCTGAGAGTGCACGATGAAGAAGATATTCAAATAGATGTCTGAGAGTGCACGATGAAGAAGATATTCAAATAGATGTCTGAGAGTGCACGATGAAGAAGATATTCAAATAGATGTCTGAGAGTGCACGATGAAGAAGATATTCAAATAGATGTCTGAGAGTGCACGATGAAGAAGATATTCAAATAGATGTCTGAGAGTGCACGATGAAGAAGATATTCAAATAGATGTCTGAGAGTGCACGATGAAGAAGATATTCAAATAGATGTCTGAGAGTGCACGATGAAGAAGATATTCAAATAGATGTCTGAGAGTGCACGATGAAGAAGATATTCAAATAGATGTCTGAGAGTGCACGATGAAGAAGATATTCAAATAGATGTCTGAGAGTGCACGATGAAGAAGATATTCAAATAGATGTCTGAGAGTGCACGATGAAGAAGATATTCAAATAGATGTCTGAGAGTGCACGATGAAGAAGATATTCAAATAGATGTCTGAGAGTGCACGATGAAGAAGATATTCAAATAGATGTCTGAGAGTGCAGTATGAAAGAACATATTCAATTAGATGTCTGAGAGTGCACGATGAAGAAGATATTCAAATAGATGTCTGAGAGTGCACGATGAAGAAGATATTCAAATAGATGTCTGAGAGTGCACGATGAAGAAGATATTCAAATAGATGTCTGAGAGTGCACGATGAAGAAGATATTCAAATAGATGTCTGAGAGTGCACGATGAAGAAGATATTCAAATAGATGTCTGAGAGTGCACGATGAAGAAGATATTCAAATAGATGTCTGAGAGTGCACGATGAAGAAGATATTCAAATAGATGTCTGAGAGTGCACGATGAAGAAGATATTCAAATAGATGTCTGAGAGTGCACGATGAAGAAGATATTCAAATAGATGTCTGAGAGTGCACGATGAAGAAGATATTCAAATAGATGTCTGAGAGTGCACGATGAAGAAGATATTCAAATAGATGTCTGAGAGTGCACGATGAAGAAGATATTCAAATAGATGTCTGAGAGTGCACGATGAAGAAGATATTCAAATAGATGTCTGAGAGTGCACGATGAAGAAGATATTCAAATAGATGTCTGAGAGTGCACGATGAAGAAGATATTCAAATAGATGTCTGAGAGTGCACGATGAAGAAGATATTCAAATAGATGTCTGAGAGTGCACGATGAAGAAGATATTCAAATAGATGTCTGAGAGTGCACGATGAAGAAGATATTCAAATAGATGTCTGAGAGTGCACGATGAAGAAGATATTCAAATAGATGTCTGAGAGTGCACGATGAAGAAGATATTCAAATAGATGTCTGAGAGTGCACGATGAAGAAGATATTCAAATAGATGTCTGAGAGTGCACGATGAAGAAGATATTCAAATAGATGTCTGAGAGTGCACGATGAAGAAGATATTCAAATAGAGAAGATATTCAAATAGATGTCTGAGAGTGCACGATGAAGAAGATATTCAAATAGATGTCTGAGAGTGCACGATGAAGAAGATATTCAAATAGATGTCTGAGAGTGCACGATGAAGAAGATATTCAAATAGATGTCTGAGAGTGCACGATGAAGAAGATATTCAAATAGATGTCTGAGAGTGCACGATGAAGAAGATATTCAAATAGATGTCTGAGAGTGCACGATGAAGAAGATATTCAAATAGATGTCTGAGAGTGCACGATGAAGAAGATATTCAAATAGATGTCTGAGAGTGCACGATGAAGAAGATATTCAAATAGATGTCTGAGAGTGCACGATGAAGAAGATATTCAAATAGATGTCTGAGAGTGCACGATGAAGAAGATATTCAAATAGATGTCTGAGAGTGCACGATGAAGAAGATATTCAAATAGATGTCTGAGAGTGCACGATGAAGAAGATATTTAAATAGATGTCTGAGAGTGCACGATGAAGAAGATATTCAAATAGATGTCTGAGAGTGCACGATGAAGAAGATATTCAAATAGATGTCTGAGAGTGCACGATGAAGAAGATATTCAAATAGATGTCTGAGAGTGCACGATGAAGAAGATATTCAAATAGATGTCTGAGAGTGCACGATGAAGAAGATATTCAAATAGATGTCTGAGAGTGCACGATGAAGAAGATATTCAAATAGATGTCTGAGAGTGCACGATGAAGAAGATATTCAAATAGATGTCTGAGAGTGCACGATGAAGAAGATATTCAAATAGATGTCTGAGAGTGCACGATGAAGAAGATATTCAAATAGATGTCTGAGAGTGCACGATGAAGAAGATATTCAAATAGATGTCTGAGAGTGCACGATGAAGAAGATATTCAAATAGATGTCTGAGAGTGCACGATGAAGAAGATATTCAAATAGATGTCTGAGAGTGCACGATGAAGAAGATATTCAAATAGATGTCTGAGAGTGCACGATGAAGAAGATATTCAAATAGATGTCTGAGAGTGCACGATGAAGAAGATATTCAAATAGATGTCTGAGAGTGCACGATGAAGAAGATATTCAAATAGATGTCTGAGAGTGCACGATGAAGAAGATATTCAAATAGATGTCTGAGAGTGCACGATGAAGAAGATATTCAAATAGATGTCTGAGAGTGCACGATGAAGAAGATATTCAAATAGATGTCTGAGAGTGCACGATGAAGAAGATATTCAAATAGATGTCTGAGAGTGCACGATGAAGAAGATATTCAAATAGATGTCTGAGAGTGCACGATGAGAAGAAGATATTCAAATAGATGTCTGAGAGTGCACGATGAAGAAGATATTCAAATAGATGTCTGAGAGTGCACGATGAAGAAGATATTCAAATAGATGTCTGAGAGTGCACGATGAAGAAGATATTCAAATAGATGTCTGAGAGTGCACGATGAAGAAGATATTCAAATAGATGTCTGAGAGTGCACGATGAAGAAGATATTCAAATAGATGTCTGAGAGTGCACGATGAAGAAGATATTCAAATAGATGTCTGAGAGTGCACGATGAAGAAGATATTCAAATAGATGTCTGAGAGTGCACGATGAAGAAGATATTCAAATAGATGTCTGAGAGTGCACGATGAAGAAGATATTCAAATAGATGTCTGAGAGTGCACGATGAAGAAGATATTCAAATAGATGTCTGAGAGTGCACGATGAAGAAGATATTCAAATAGATGTCTGAGAGTGCACGATGAAGAAGATATTCAAATAGATGTCTGAGAGTGCACGATGAAGAAGATATTCAAATAGATGTCTGAGAGTGCACGATGAAGAAGATATTCAAATAGATGTCTGAGAGTGCACGATGAAGAAGATATTCAAATAGATGTCTGAGAGTGCACGATGAAGAAGATATTCAAATAGATGTCTGAGAGTGCACGATGAAGAAGATATTCAAATAGATGTCTGAAGAAGATATTCAAATAGATGTCAGTGCGATGAAGAAGATATTCAAATAGATGTCTGAGAGTGCACGATGAAGAAGATATTCAAATAGATGTCTGAGAGTGCACGATGAAGAAGATATTCAATGTCTGAGAGATGTCTGAGAGTGCACGATGAAGAAGATATTCAAATAGATGTCTGAGAGTGCACGATGAAGAAGATATTCAAATATTCAAATAGATGTCTGAGAGTGCACGATGAAGAAGATATTCAAATAGATGTCTGAGAGTGCACGATGAAGAAGATATTCAAATAGATGTCTGAGAGTGCACGATGAAGAAGATATTCAAATAGATGTCTGAGAGTGCACGATGAAGAAGATATTCAAATAGATGTCTGAGAGTGCACGATGAAGAAGATATTCAAATAGATGTCTGAGAGTGCACGATGAAGAAGATATTCAAATAGATGTCTGAGAGTGCACGATGAAGAAGATATTCAAATAGATGTCTGAGAGTGCACGATGAAGAAGATATTCAAATAGATGTCTGAGAGTGCACGATGAAGAAGATATTCAAATAGATGTCTGAGAGTGCACGATGAAGAAGATAGTCAAATAGATGTCTGAGAGTGCACGATGAAGAAGATATTCAAATAGATGTCTGAGAGTGCACGATGAAGAAGATATTCAAATAGATGTCTGAGAGTGCACGATGAAGAAGATATTCAAATAGATGTCTGAGAGTGCACGATGAAGAAGATATTCAAATAGATGTCTGAGAGTGCACGATGAAGAAGATATTCAAATAGATGTCTGAGAGTGCACGATGAAGAAGATATTCAAATAGATGTCTGAGAGTGCACGATGAAGAAGATATTCAAATAGATGTCTGAGAGTGCACGATGAAGAAGATATTCAAATAGATGTCTGAGAGTGCACGATGAAGAAGATATTCAAATAGATGTCTGAGAGTGTACGATGAAGAAGATATTCAAATAGATGTCTGAGAGTGCACGATGAAGAAGATATTCAAATAGATGTCTGAGAGTGCACGATGAAGAAGATATTCAAATAGATGTCTGAGAGTGCACGATGAAGAAGATATTCAAATAGATGTCTGAGAGTGCACGATGAAGAAGATATTCAAATAGATGTCTGAGAGTGCACGATGAAGAAGATATTCAAATAGATGTCTGAGAGTGCACGATGAAGAAGATATTCAAATAGATGTCTGAGAGTGCACGATGAAGAAGATATTCAAATAGATGTCTGAGAGTGCACGATGAAGAAGATATTCAAATAGATGTCTGAGAGTGCACGATGAAGAAAATATTCAAATAGATGTCTGAGAGTGCACGATGAAGAAGATATTCAAATAGATGTCTGAGAGTGCACGATGAAGAAGATATTCAAATAGATGTCTGAGAGTGCACGATGAAGAAGATATTCAAATAGATGTCTGAGAGTGCACGATGAAGAAGATATTCAAATAGATGTCTGAGAGTGCACGATGAAGCAGATATTCAAATAGATGTCTGAGAGTGCACGATGCGTTGCCTTTTCCTTCCCTAACACAATGCCACAGTCAGGTACCCATTTACAGCTAGGTAGACTGAAGGGTGCCGATACGGTGAATCGAACCCGGCACCTTTGCTGCGAGAGACCAGCCTGTCTAATTTATTAATATACGTTTAAAAATATACGTTTACAAATATACGTTTACAAATATACGTTTACAAATATACGTTTACAAATATACGTTTACAAATATACGTTTACAAATATACGTTTACAAATATACGTTTTTGTTTTTTATTTGGTCAAAGATGTGAAGAACTACCGATTGAAGATAACTGGTCATCCACTTTTACTCTGTGCAATAGAATGTATGTGTCACGGAATAGCCTCCCCTGCTTTGCAGTAGTAGTCCAACAGTGGCCAAAACTCAAGAATATCTAATATGGGTCTTCAAAGGTGTCTACCTTCGCACAATATTACTCTTGGCAGAGTTGTAGATAGATGGGTAATGATGCTTCTATCTCAATGGATTAGTCATAAGATATTTTACAAGTCAAGAACAATGCTGCGTTGGACAGGGCAATTGTTAACTTATATCTGATCCGCCGTCTTTTATGAAGAATCAAGCAATTATTAATTTCAGCTCGTTCAAGCTCCCCACCCTGATTTTACTCAGTGGAATTCTTCTTATTATGGTATAGCTCAGTTTAGAGTGTATTTAGTAAATTGACTGACACAAACAAGCAGCACATCCAAAATGATCAAATCGACGTTAAATTTGTATATTTACAAAAAACAGATTTAATAATCATTCAGGAGTTAACAAGGTTTTAAAAAAATGAATAATTATTTATCACAAAAATTATCATCACTGTTGGGATGTAATGGAAGTGTCTAAAGAAGGTCACTTGGCAGCTTTTATGTGTTACTTAGCTGTCAGTGACGGTTCTGCTCCTTCTGATGGTTTGGTTCTTGGTAGACTGGGACGTTGATCCCGCTCGGCACTGGTCAAGGTTGTAGAGCGCATCACATTCCCGGAAGTGACACTGGGTGTCTACAAAGTTGGTCCCTCGTCTTTAAGCCCCATCTGATGATGGTATCTAGTTTCGACTTTAGGCCACTTGATCTTTTCTTGTTCCAGAGATAGTACCCTCAACTGGTACTACTAACTGGTATGTTAAAAGAATAGAAACAAATACCCTCTGAGTATTGAGTTTTCCCAACACATAGTTATGTGTCCTCTTCTTCCTATTCCACTATCCCATCTACCTCAGATTTTACCCTCGATGAGAATTAAGCTTAATCCTTCGAGAGAAAACTTTCTTTACATTTAAATTGAAAAGCTTTATATTTACTTTACATTCAAATGAAAATGTAAATAGTATAGATAAAATATGTTTACATTTACATCTACACTGTTTGAAAAATGTTCACAATATAGATGGAATATGTTTTCATTTACATCTACGCTGGTTGAAAGGCTTGAAAACTTATTTAATTTTAAAGTGAATATGTTTACATGGACATTTACACTGGTTTGTAATTGTAGATAATATAATTATAATGTACATCATTTCTTTCATCTTTCCCTCCTTGCTCCATAAGAAACGTGGGACTACTTATGCTTTTAGTTCTCTTTAAGAAACTAGCGATAAATCAGTCACAAGCCCTTGCAGTGGTGATTCATAAAATCATCATTCTATATGCTGAGGTTGCCAGCCTCAAATGACTTGGACATCCACTAGCAATTTTTACATATTTATATTCACATGGCAATATATGAATATTAGTTCACATGTTATTAATAAAAGATATAGAATGTAAAATGTACAACTTACGCCAATCTTGGCTTACAGACTGTTTTCTCAGAGAAGTATGTTAAATCACAAGCAGATGCCTTTTTTCACGTGTTCTTGTGGGTCGTTACTTTAACAATATATTCCCACTATGACTCCGTGTTTTCAGTTTCCTCAGATCCCGGTTTTTCTTTTTAAAATGAGTTTTCCTGGGCTGTTTAAGTCCTTAAAAATGCTCCAACAAAGTCCTGTCTGATAAATGGAATTCTGATTCTAACTTCTGGCAGTCTGGTGGTCGTTTTGGCAAGTGATTCTCACAGTGAACTAGACTTGCACAAAATGTCAGATTATATGGCCCTGTCTTCCTCCGCATTTGTTTGTTACGGTGCTAAGCAGAGCGCCAATCGTTTCAAACATGCATGTTTTGTGGGGTAATTCAAAATTATTTACGCCTGAAATTCAGTGCGTGACGCAAAAGGTCACCTCTCCCATTTTTGGCAACAAAACATCCGATTGCATTCTCTGCAATGCCTACAAGAACACCATCTTACTTTTATCTAAAGTAATCTGTTCGTAAAAGTCAGACCGGAAACGATTATATCATTCATGTCGGTCCAAGGTGTGTCGCACGGACAAGTAATCTCTTTATCCGTCGCTTGTGTACACAAAATCCGTCTGCTGGCGAGTAATTTTATCGCCTGGCACGGCCCGAGCAAACAAAACCAAGCGAAAGCTGACCAGGACCAAATGGGTTTTACCTGCGTTAATCTCCGTAAAGCTGTGAAGTGCCAAGCAAATGTGATGAATTATCACCAAAATGGAGTTTCAAAATTATTTGACAATATCAAATATCTATTTGATAATAGCAGAAAGAAATGTGTCGACCCGGACATTTCTCGTAATCAGTCCTCACTTCAATTGAAAATGAGTACTGCCGTAGTGGAGAAGAGATCAAACTCAAAATTCCGTGACAGTATGTACACTTTATTTTCTTCTTTTCATTACATATGAAAACAGAGTCTGTTTATGAAATATGTTGTGTGTGCATTCAACTGTTATCTTTGTGCTTATTTGAATGTTCTGTTTCTTCCCCAGGTCAGAACTTCGCCGTTTTTCGGGACGAGGGTGGATCAGTGCATGTTTTAGATGCGTACTGTCCCCACATGGGAGCTAACCTTGCTGTCGGGGGTCGCGTCATAGGTGACAGTATTGAGTGTCCCTTCCATGCTTGGAAATTCAGAGGCGAGGACGGAAAGTGTGTCCGTATACCGTATGCAGAATCAAGTAGGTAGATGTTGTTTGTTATAAACAAAAAGTGTGTCCGTATACCGTATACAGATACAAGTAGGTAGATGTTGTTTGTTATAAACAAAAAGTGTGTCCGTATAACGTATACAATTGGGCAGATGTTATTTTAATGTGTGTCCGTATACCGTATACAGATACAAGTAGGTAGATGTTGTTTGTTATAAACAAAATGTGTGTCCGTATACCGTATACAGATAAAAGTAGGTAGATGTTGTTTGTTATAAACAAAAAGTATGAAAATTTGGTAAATGATAGAACTCACGAGAAATAAAGACAGACAGGAAAGAACGAAAGACAGAACGAAAGACAAACTAACAAACAGAACGACCGAAAACGGGAACGAGGCAGGGGAACGTACATTTCTTTCTGTACGGATGGAGGAAGGAAGGAAGGAACGGACATACAGACACACATCTATCTAAAATCTGAACATTACGTCAGCGTCCATATCGAGGTATATTTGTGTTTGTCTGTTTCTTTGTCTGTCTAGATTAATTAACGAGCGAATATCCATTTTGCAGACGTCTGTGAAAACGTGACTGTAACTACAGTTGACTTGCAAATAGATAGCCTGGAGCAAATCACTTTTTCTACTCTTGCAGCGGTAGTTCTTATGGCAACTTTTTTCATGATGAGGTTGCTGCTTCACTCACATCCTCATTTAGAATCCTCTTACGACATGATGGGAGCTTTGACATATTCTTTCATTGTCTCCAAGCAAACACCAGACATTTGGAAGTGTATGGAGATAAAGACATCAAGTCAAAGACAACAGTCGTAACCTTCAACTTCAACGTCAAGTCAGTCATAGTGTATGGCCCTTGTGATGGAGTACTGTAATTTTATTTTCAACGGGCCCCACTCTTTTTCTCTAGGTAATTAATTGCGTTTATTTATGAGGAGTTACTGGGGTTTTTAATTTCAATTTTGCCCCAGTCTTCTTTTCTCTGTAAAATAATTGCGTTCATTGTTATTGTATTAGGCGTTGGAGTTATATTATTAGGCTGGCTAAATTGTCCGACGTTAGGAGCACCTACCCGATTAATCGAGGGATGGGGCAGAAACACGACTCAGGTACGCCGAACCAACGCTATAACCAATCAAATTTATTTTGGGTAACGCGAACGGTCAGAGGCATTATCTCACTTGACGCAATAAGTTGCACGGGAGCAGAATAAACATGAGTCATGAGTTTGTTTACGATATCATTGGCGGAGGTAAGATTGGATTTAATTGCAACAATAATATTGGTCAAAAGTCGGCCCAAAGAGACGCTACGCGATGACTCATCGCGTCTTATTTCATCATAAACTTTTGCTATATTTTCAGCATCTAAATCGGTTAGCGTTCTCTAGTCTAAAAATTTTGCTGCCATGAAAACTACGCCTTATCGTCTGCTCAGTGAGTCAGCGGTTGCCCGCGAGAGATTTTCGGTATTTGGGTATGTCCATAAATTATTAGCGAGTAGATAGTTACTGTAAGATCTTAGCAGGTTAAAGTAAGTTTTCTTCTGGGAGTTATATTTAATTTATTAGACAGAAGTGCCATCAATTGCTATCTTAGAATAAAACTAGAAGTTGTGATTATAACTTTCTGTGAATAAGTAGCAGTACCTATGATTTGTGTAACGGGTTTGAGATATTAACTGTGTGAGGATAAGTGCTAAGATAACGGGTGCTCTGTAATAAGTAATCTGAGGATGGGGTACCCCGTATTTTGATTATGATAATTTACAGTGTATATACGCGAGCGTATTTTGGTATTTTATTTACTGGTGTATTAATTTGTTGTGTAGTCAGGAGAAAAGGGGTGAAGTGAATTTTATATTACATAGATGGTGTAGTAGCAGTGTGTTTAACTATGGGGTTAATTGTTACCTTCCCGTTCAGCCCGTAAGAAAGTAGGGCCGGGGAACTTATACCGGGGATTTTCTTTTAGCTTGCGGTGAATGCAATTGTTGTGACGCTGATGCAAGCTTAGTGTCTATGAGTTCACCTAACAGACAGATAGTTAGTGGGAGGGGGGAAGAGAGAGGAGGGACTGTAAATTCGTTGACCCTTGGGTAGGAATATTTGGTTATCGCGGGTGCGTAAATTTGTGTAGGGGAGATGTATTAATTTAGAAGAAGGACGGGGATGTATTAATTTAAGGTGTTTATGTGTTAGGGTTGAGAATGATTAGAATTTGTTGTACAGTCGTTGCTTTTTTTTGTTTTACAGCATTTTCACGGCACATAGGGAGGGTGTAACCTTCCCCTACAACTTACCACGGTAATTTGTCGTCTCAGGAGCTGAGGGCTCGAGACATCGCCATAAGGTGAAGAGAACTGGTGAAGCGGTAATCCCGGCGGCGTCCAGCACGTCTGCTACAGTGAAAGAACGAAGTTCTCATGCAGTGAAGCGCATTCTTCAGCTGGAACGGGTTTTCTTAAAATCCGGAGCTCTTAGCTCGTTATAACACACTAAATCACCGCGTGGCTTGGTGTTGTTGTTTTACACGGCCATAATAAAACCGTTTGTCCCAAACCCGAAGAGGGGTAACTGGGCGGTTGAAAGAAGTTCATCAGCAGTGAAGCATCTACCTCCGAATCAAGAACCTAGTTCTTAATACCAAAGTCATCATCTGCAGTAGTCTGGAAAGGAGAAGGGAAATCATTCCTTTCCGAATGCTAACGAGAGGAGGGGCGTAACGGAGACGCCACTCAGCAGAAGACGGTAGTATCAGAGAGACACTGAGCAGAATCAGAGTGGAGAATGAAGTTAGAGAGTTAGATAGAAAGTTTTGTTAGGACAGCCTCTGAGTTAGCACTGAAAAAGGTCCGTTAGGTGAGCAGTGCTTGTGGTACAGTGGTTAGCGGTGTAGGGCATCAGAGTGCACTTCATATTTGTGTAGACATTTAGTTCTATGTCTGCAGCAGGACAATGCTTTGGAGTTATAAATAATAGGATAGTTGGGAAGGCGGCTCTCAAGTTAGAAACCCCACCATGTAGATTTTGTTTAATCCTTAACTTTCTTCCATGAAAGTCGAAAGAGAGGGTGAAAGTGTGTGTTAAAAGTGTCTGTCATTTTTAATTTGTTCTGTTTCAGGTTGGTGCGACCTCTCACAACTCCGCCTAGGCCGGTCCCAAGCACGGCTGAAAAAGGAGGAGGGCGGCCTGCATGGAGGCCGTAAGGAGGCAGCCCCTCCACCATGCAAAGGCACAACAGGCCAATCACCTGTTTGCTTTAAAACATGATTACGCGAACTACAAGAGAAAACCGGACTGATTCTAAAGGCAACGAACTGGAACGGACTACGGACTACGACTTATGGAACGTGGAACACAAGAAGTATAAATAGGAAAGAAGAGGAGCTGGTGGAAGAGATGAAGAAAGCAAAATTGGAAATCCTAGCTATAACGGAAACAAAGAAAAAGGGACAAAGAGTCTTGGATCTCGATGGCAACACGCTGCTCTACAGTGGTGTACACACATCTGAAAGAGCTAAAGGGAGCGTGGGTTGCATTGTGGCCAAAAACCAGAAAGATAATATCAAGGGATACAACTTTGTCTCGGAGCGCATTATGGTTGTAAAACTAAAGGAAGGAGAAACCATAATCAGCCTGGTCATAGTGTATGGGCCAAATGAGGATGAGAGAGCAGAGGTCAAGGAGGAATTCTTAGAGCTGCTTCAAAGGACAGTGGATGAATGCCTAGATGAAATTATCATGCTCGAAGACTTCAATGCCAGAGTTGGAAATGAACATGCTAGATGGGGTGGAGTTATCGGAAGATATGGAGAAGATAATCTCAATGACAATGGAAAGCGACTCCTTAGATTCTGCAGTGAGCAGAATCTGATTATTACAACCACAAAGTTCCCCCATAAGCGCATACATGCATACACTAGATGTGAACCAACAAAGAATGAGAAGTCAGTGATCGACTATGCCATAGTTAGGAGGAGCTCATTAAAATATGTCCGGGATGCTAGAGTCTGGAGGTGGCTAGAGATTGGAAGTGATCACTACCTGCTTACAATCAAAAGAACAACTGAAAGAGTTGCTCAGCCTAGGAACTGCCCAACATCACGCAAGAAACCAAGTAAACAAACGGGAGAAATGAGCATTAAGACCTACAAGCTGAGAGAGCCAGAAATTAAGACAAGATATCAGGGGCTTATTGCTACAGCGGCGAGAAACACCAAAGAACAACCTGATGACTTGGAAACACTCTGGTTTAAATTCAAGGACATCATAAAGACAGCTGCTGCAGATGCATGTGGTGAAGTCCGACTTGGGAACAAGAGAAAGAAGACACCTTGGTGGACAGAGGAAGTCAAAGAGAAAAAAAAGAGAGAAGAAAATGGCATGGAAACAATACTTAGGAGCTAACAACACAGCAGTACAAATAGAGAAATATAGAGAATATGTGATACTCAGAACAGAAGCAAAGAACAAGGTGCTAGCAGCACAACAGAAGACCTGAGAAGAATTTGGAGAAAAGCTAGAAAAAAGATGCGCAAGAAAACCAGAAATTGTTCTATAAGATTCTCAAGAACACGAGGAAGGAAAACAATGCCCTCTCAAATTTATAAAGGACAAGCAAGGCAAATTGCTTACTGCCCCGAAGGAAGTAATGGAAAGAATATTTCTCAGAACTCCTTGATGGTGAGCATGTTCAAGAAAAAGAAATGATAACCACTAGCACAGAGTAGGAAACCAATGGTGATGACGATGACATAAAGATGGAAGAACCGAAGGCAGCACTGGAGAAAATCAAGATGGGCAAAGCAGCAGAGCATGATGGTATAACACCATAAATGGTTAAGTACATCGGAGCATCAGGTGACCTATTACTCTTAAGAGTCCCACAGGCAGCGTGGTGCAACAAGACCATACCTGTGGTATACCACATTATGCCTCAGTCAGAATTATTCTGGAATATTGTGATGACTACGTTAAATGTCTAGGGTATGTATATGATGAAGTGTAAGTCACAACAACAACAGACAGATAAACAATTTAATTTATTCCACCACACTTGACAACACTGTGACACTCACACACATGAAACATTCTATAAGACTATCTTAAATGAGTCACTGGTAAATTTTCAAATATCAATATGTATTAAGTACTTTCATTAATATTTATGTGTCCTGATTCAAATACAAAGTGAACCAGGAATCACAATCAATTTTAATTATAAGTTATATATACAGAATTTATCAATATGAATCTTGTAGTGACATATTTTATTAATATTATCCTATGTGTGTCAGTTGTGTAGTAGTAATATGAGGTAATACTGGTTTTGTTTTTTCAAGCTATGTTGTTATTTGTCATCATGACTTCACGTGTTTGTTTCTGTTGGAACTAGTATTGGAGATGTTCTCAGTTCCTTTCATTAAAACAATTAATTTCCCCTCTTATTTTTATACAATGTCAGTTTAAGATGGGGTTACATAATGTTGAGCTCCGCTGGCCACATAGGCTTATCTTTCGTGATGGCGGCAGGAAAAGACTCCTCTGCTCGATTGCTCCCCTGTGTTCTGGAGACCCCTCACTGTTTGCTATATGGACCAAGGAGTCTGCTGTCCGCCTCTGGATTCAGCAAAGCTCTGACCAGGTGCTGCTCAATAACTTTAGGACCACAGTCCCTGAAACAAGAAGGTTGTACCTCCTACTTCAGAACTAATTTATCCTCTATTTCTACACTGAGCACAATACATAACAAACACTGAGTTCAGAGCGGTATGCCAACTGCTATCTTCATCTGAAACAATTTTCACCAGTATATTCCTCCCTAATGGTTACTACGCCTCTGCAATTCCAGCATTATTTCTTTCTAGTCAATAAAATAGGTGTCAGTGTACTGTTTGGCAATTCCATATAGTTTTACTTTCCTCCGACACCTTCTATTCAGGTTGGAGCACTATATAGGCTTCACCTCATGTTCGCTACTGAACCACACATATATACAGACATAAATTATTAATTTACATTCAATTTTCATTAAAAGATATCAAATATTTCAAGCTTACCACAATTCATGGAAATAATACAGAATTACGTTGACTGGCACTGAATATAGCACAATTTCGATCTGCCGATGTCCCAGGCTTTTATTTATAAAAATATGCACTGGTGCTCAACGCACTGCTTCTGTAGTAAGTTTATTTGAACATGTGGTGCTGACCTGACGCCTCTAATTGACTATATTCGCAGGTCTAACCAATCGTGCCATGTTTACCCAATCGTTTGAAAAAAAGTACTCCTACTCCCGTTCCCCTGACAACAAAAGATAGTATTTATAGCCCGACTAATCGTGTTTAGCCTTACATTTATTGCGCTCCAATCAAATCGGATTTAACATGGAGACCCATTTCCCGTACAATGGTGGTGTGAAAATCTGCCACTGAGCGATTCTGATTCTAGTGTTGTCTGACACCCTCACTATTTTCTTTTGGCTATAATTTGGTAATTCCTAGACTATTTGCGTAACGTTTAACATATTATTTGTCAGCAAGTCCTAAGGAACCCAAATATACAAATTTAAAGGAGCTAAGTGGCTGCGTTCAAAATATGCACTTTCTTCTACCTCCTGTTTACTTCGAATACGATGTGGTGTCTGGGTACTGTAATGTTTTCAAACGTAAACCAGTATAATGTCATATTTCCTAATAAGAATTTTCAGGTTTTTAAAAACTAACTCTCGTATGGGTAGTGTTTTTTTTATCACTGTCGATTTGAAAAAAGCTAGTGCTTGTGGCCTTACACGCGTGATGGTAGTAATTGTATAGCGAGACGCGTGTTTAGTGTTGCATGCGTTCCTGCTTTCAGCCTCTCCCTTTCTTTCTATCTTTAGTCCATCTGTCTTTCGTTTTTGGGTAACGTAGTGTATAAACGACATGAATGGAATTTTAAATCTAGGTCAACTTGCGTATCTCAAGGTTTTTCTTAGAAAGGCAGTACACGTTTTATCGTAGAAAGCGGGTATTGAAGCAGTAGGCTTTTACTATCAACATGAAACGTTACAATTTTGCAGACGAAGTAGAAAACAAGGGGGATTTCGAGTACAGTCATTGTGACAGCACTGTTCTTTACCATTCTTCTTTCCTTTTATTGAAGTTATTTGTTAGGCTTTACCTTTACCTGATAATTTATATATGTGGATTAGAATATTTCACGACATCTCCCCTCTTAAAACAGACATCTTATGTCAGTCCTTTATTCTATATACACATAGATAAATGTAAGTCAACTTGACTTTACTCTGCTGTTGTGCTATCATGGTTTTATGTAGTTGGGTCCATTCAGAGTAAGCACTGCTCATGAAATCTGCCTCAGACCTCTACAACCAATAATATCTTTCGGTTATGTTACTGAACAGCCGCAAGTGTGACTGCTTGTCTTAATGCTGCTTCACAACGCGTATTCACCATTTCTCTTCTCTGAGTCTGCGCAATGACATGTCCAGAGAACATTTGATTTTCCTCAAAATGTACGTTATGAGGAGATAACATATACCTGGTGATAGCAGAGTTTTCGTAGGGGATCCCATAATCTTCTTATTAGCCTGTATGAAACATTCGGAATATCCTCAATCAAAGAGGCAACTCAGGGATTCATTACGTTCCTCCGAAATGTTTACATCCAACAATTTTGTCTGATCTCAGGTTTTACTGGAATCTGATAGTGGCCTTTACTCAGATCCACTTTTGAGAAATATTTAGCTTTATTTAGTCTGGCAAACAACTGATTTGTATCCGGCAATGGATCCACCTGTCCTTCTGTAATAGCATTCAGTCTCCGGTAATCTATACAGAGTCTATGTTCTCCAGAGGGTTTCCTTAAGAGTACAACACCGGAACTATACGAAGATTCACTGTGTGAAATAATTCCTTCCTTCAACAAATAGTCTATCTCTTCCTTCAAAGCTTTCTCCTTATCAAAAGGAATCGAATATGGTTTCATACAGACAGGTGTGGGGTCTATCAGTTTCATATCATATTCCAATAAGTTTGTATGCCCAGGTCGGTCTGTTAACACCTCTGCATGATTATCTAGAACCTGTTGCACTCTCTCTTTCTGAGTTTTCGTTAAATGTGTACTGATTTTCACCTGTGCCGCTGTCTCACAGGGGTGTAATGGATATTCAAATGATGAAAGTGGTTCCTTTTCATCTCCATGGCAATGGACAAGGTCAACAAGTGTGTCTCTTCCTGATGTTCTCTTTCCAAATATTTCTTCAGGAGATTCACATGATAGATTTTTTCTTTCCCCTTCTTATCTATCTTATAATTGGTTCTAGACACCTTCTCTAGAACTGTATATGGACCTTGCCATCCAATTTGTAACTTATTCTGACTCCCGGGGAGAAGAAGCAGTACCTTCTCTCCCACAGCCAAATCTCTGTCTTTTGCTTTCCTGTTATAATAGGCAGCATGTTTCTTCCTGGCTTGTTTCAAATTTTCATTGGCAAGTTTCCAGCCAGTTTTTAAACGAGTGGTCAGCTCATTCACATATTGGTATGAGGATGTAATATTTTCCTCTGCTTTTTCATCAGTCCACGTTCTTAACAGCGCTTACATATGGACCTTTAATTTTGTGGACCTATTTGTCCATGGACCGATATGGTCTCTTCCACTGGAAGCGCTATAGTGATGATTTTTCTTCCCAGAATTATCAGTCACAAAACGACCGCTACCAATTCTTTTCTTGGGGCTGTCTCCCCACTTAGAATTCTTGATGAGAGATTTCCTCTCTACATCCTCTTCCTCCAGTTTGTTTAAGTCCGATTGAGGGATTTTCGGCTTATCCTGGGGTAAGACATCTTTTTGCACTCTCCGCATAGTGGCCATTGTAAAACAGTTAATTGAAGCTTGTCCGTGAAAAGGGGCTTCACATTCCATTTGGTCCACTTTATCAAATTTATTTTTCCTTCTATTGTCAGGCCTACGGTTGCCCCATGGCGTGTCCAGGTCCTGATCAATGTTCCCACTTGTGGGTGTTCCCTCATGTGCTATGCTACACCTTTCTACAAAATTCTCAATGTCCCATCTTGCCTTGGGCCAATAATAATTGTGAGCCACCTTTTGGATGATGGTACCTATCTTCTCATGGTCCCCATCTGGTTTCACACGTAGGCTCCTTATTAAGTCTGCCCTATATCTTTTAGGAAGTACCAGCTGTCCCTGACCTTTGGATCTAGCTCCAGTCTTCCTATACATCAACTTGTTTTTCATGTAAAAACTTACCTTTGTTTTGATCTCTTGGATCAAATTTATTAAAGTTCTGTGGTGCCCTAAAATTATCCTCCTGTTTCTTCCTATTACCTGATACTTCTGCCTGAGCCGCTTGATACCTTTCAGCAACATTTAGCAACTCACCCAGCCTCTCTGCACCTTGTTCCATGAGAAACTTTCTCAGGTCTGGAGCCATGGACTCTCTTAGTTGTTCTATAAGGACTATTTCTTTAAGATCTTGGGTTTTCCCCAGAGAAGTCCATTTCTCCAAGTATGTCTGTAACCGTGCAGAGAACTGGTGATAGGTTTCACCTGACAGTAGTTTAGCATTCCTAAATTTTTTCCTATAAAATTCTGCGTTCTTTTCATATCTTAACAAAAGAGCCTGCTTTAGCATGTCATAATTTTCCTGATCACCTCTGCTCATTTTTGCAAAAACTTCATAAGCTGCCCCACGAAGCCCTTGAGATAACTTTAAGCTCCACCTTTCTCTTTCTAACCCATATGTGGTAGCTAATAGTTCATATCTATTTAGATAGCTCTCAATATCATCGTCTTTCTCAACAAAATGATCTAAATGAAAGTTCATAGCTGAGGTTGAGGCTCCCTGACTAGCAGTGGGATCAGAGGCAAAGGGACTGGCACCATTTTCAGGAGCATGGCCTTGAAACTCAAACTCCCTTAGTCGTAACTCATGTTCCCTTTGTAATCTCTTCTCCTCCTTTTCTGCTTCCCTCTCTGCAGCTAATCTCTTGTCTTCCCTTTCTGCAGTCAATCTTCTTTCTTCTGCTTCCAATGCTTTAGCCTCTTTGTCAGCCTCAATCTGCAACCTCTTAGTCTCAGCCTCTAACTTTCTTTCGGCCTCTTTTTCTAATCTTCTTTCTTCCCGTTCAATATATTTGTCACATTCAGCAGTGACATAAGCAATCATAATTTGCCCGTCCATTCCTAACTCTTTCGCAGTCTGTACAGCAGCAGATCGAAATTTTGCCAAGTCGGCCATTGTCTAACATACAAATGTAACAATTCAATCTTTCAATAATTTCTAAGGACACTACAGGCACTGAGAGCTCAACCTTATTTATTTCCACCCAAGGATACCTTTTAATTCTTTAATATTCCCAATATATATAACAGGAGAAAGTTCAATATCCCTGGAGCGAGACCCCAATATATGTGGTAAAGTGGGATGTTACAAATTTTTATAGGGGACTTAGTGTACTGACTGAGATCAGCTGTGAAGGTATCTGTATCTAATAGGTGTAGTGTTTTACAGATAACCTTACTTGCTACCACATTATGCCTCAGTCAGAATTATTCTGGAATATTGTGATGACTACGTTAAATGTCTAGGGTATGTATATGATGAAGTGTAAGTCACAACAACAACAGACAGATAAACAATTTAATTTATTCCACCACACTTGACAACACTGTGACACTCACACACATGAAACATTCTATAAGACTATCTTAAATGAGTCACTGGTAAATTTTCAAATATCAATATGTATTAAGTACTTTCATTAATATTTATGTGTCCTGATTCAAATACAAAGTGAACCAGGAATCACAATCAATTTTAATTATAAGTTATATATACAGAATTTATCAATATGAATCTTGTAGTGACATATTTTATTAATATTATCCTATGTGTGTCAGTTGTGTAGTAGTAATATGAGGTAATACTGGTTTTGTTTTTTCAAGCTATGTTGTTATTTGTCATCATGACTTCACGTGTTTGTTTCTGTTGGAACTAGTATTGGAGATGTTCTCAGTTCCTTTCATTAAAACAATTAATTTCCCCTCTTATTTTTATACAATGTCAGTTTAAGATGGGGTTACATAATGTTGAGCTCCGCTGGCCACATAGGCTTATCTTTCGTGATGGCGGCAGGAAAAGACTCCTCTGCTCGATTGCTCCCCTGTGTTCTGGAGACCCCTCACTGTTTGCTATATGGACCAAGGAGTCTGCTGTCCGCCTCTGGATTCAGCAAAGCTCTGACCAGGTGCTGCTCAATAACTTTAGGACCACAGTCCTTGAAACAAGAAGGTTGTACCTTCTACTTCAGAACTAATTTATACTCTATTTCTACACTGAGCACAATACATAACAAACACTGAGTTCAGAGCGGTAGGCCAACTGCTATCTTCATCTGAAACAATTTTCACCAGTATATTCCTCCCTAATGGTTACTACGCCTCTGCAATTCCAGCATTATTTCTTTCTAGTCAATAAAATAGGTGTCAGTGTACTGTTTGGCAATTCCATGTAGTTTTACTTTCCTCCTACACCTTCTATTCAGGTTGGAGCACTATATAGGCTTCACCTCATGTTCGCTACTGAACCACACATATATACAGACATAAATTATCAATTTACATTCAATTTTCATTAAAAGATATCAAATATTTCAAGCTTACCACAATTCATGGAAATAATACAGAATTACGTTGACTGGCACTGAATATAGCACAATTTCGATCTGCCGATGTCCCAGGCTTTTATTTATAAAAATATGCACTGGTGCTCAACGGACTGCTTCTGTAGTAAGTTTATTTGAACATGTGGTGCTGACCTGACGCCTCTAATTGACTATATTCGCAGGTCTAACCAATCGTGCCATGTTTACCCAATCGTTTGAAAAAAAGTACTCCTACTCCCGTTTCCCCTGACAACAAAAGATAGTATTTATAGCCCGACTAATCGTGTTTAGTCTTACATTTATTGCGCTCCAATCAAATCGGATTTAACATGGAGACCCATTTCCCGTACAATGGTGGTGTGAAAATCTGCCACTGAGCGATTCTGATTCTAGTGTTGTCTGACACCCTCACTATTTTCTTTTGGCTATAATTTGGTAATTCCTAGACTATTTGCGTAACGTTTAACATATTATTTGTCAGCAAGTCCTAAGGAACCCAAATATACAAATTTAAAGGAGCTAAGTGGCTGCGTTCAAAATATGCACTTTCTTATACCTCCTGTTTACTTCGAATACGATGTGGTGTCTGGGTACTGTAATGTTTTCAAACGTAAACCAGTATAATGTCATATTTCCTAATAAGAATTTTCAGGTTTTTAAAAACTAACTCTCGTATGGGTAGTGTTTTTTATCACTGTCGATTTGAAAAAAGCTAGTGCTTGTGGCCTTACACGCGTGATGGTAGTAATTGTATAGCGAGACGCGTGTTTAGTGTTGCATGCGTTCCTGCTTTCAGCCTCTCCCTTTCTTTCTATCTTTAGTCCATCTGTCTTTCGTTTTTGGGTAACGTAGTGTATAAACGACATGAATGGAATTTTAAATCTAGGTCAACTTGCGTATCTCAAGGTTTTTCTTAGAAAAGGAGTACACATTTTATTGTGTTAGGGAAACGCGTGTATGCTGCAGAAGGCTTTTACTATCAACATGAAACGTTACAATTTTGCAGACGAAGTAGAAAACAAGGGGGATTTCGAGTACAGTCATTGTGACAGCACTGTTCTTTACCATTCTTCTTTCCTTTTATTGAAGTTATTTGTTAGGCTTTACCTTTACCTGATAATTTATATACGTGGATTAGAATATTTCACGACAATACCAAAGGATTGGGAGATTGCCATCATAACACCAATTTTCAAAACGGTGACAATCGACAATGTGGAAACCACAGAGGCATATCCCTTCTCAGTGTCCCTGGTAAAATCTACTCTAGAATCCTAGAGCAGAGACTCCGACGCCTAGCTGAGCCACAGTTGGATGAGGTCCAGTGCGGATTCCAAGCACACCGAAGTACTCAAGACCTAATCTTCACACTCAGACAGCTGAGTGAAAAGGCTCTTGAGTATAAGAGTGAGATCCATCTTTGTTTCATAGATCTGAAAAAGGCGTTTACAGGGTCCCCTGGAGCAAACTTTGGGACTGTTTGGCAAGGAAGAACATTCCAGCACCTCTGATTCATGCTATACAGAGCTTCTACAAGTCTTGCAGAAATTATGTGGGGACAGCAAACCATAAGTCAGAAGAGTTCATGACCACCACTGATGTAAGACAAGGTGCTGGCATTTGCTGATGATTTTGCCCTGATTGCTAAATCAGAAGCACATCTCCAATCCAACCTGCAAGTCTGGAAGGAAGAGCTGGAGAAGAGAAGGATGGTCATAAGCAGCTCTAAAACAAAATCCATGGTGATATCGCGAGAAGAAAGAAGACATCGAATTAAAGTGGGAGAATAGGTCTTGGAGCAGGTCGACCACTTTAAATACCTCGGAGCTATTATAGACCGAAAGGGAGGCATCAAAGAAGAGTTGGCCACTCGAAAAGCAGCAGCTGGGAGACTTTTTCAGGCCATAAATCGAGGATTCCCCAGCAAGAGAGAGGTTAATAAGAAAACGAAGATAACTGTATACCTCTCCACCTATGTTCCAGTCTTGACATATGGATGCGAGTCGTGATCAATGACTACAACCCACAAAAGCCAGATCTAAACCCCAGAAATGAGGTATCTGAGGAAGGTGGTTGAAGTAACAAGAAGAGACATGGTCCGCAACCAGATGATACGTCAAGGCCTAAAATACCACTCCCCTGCAGACCCAAGTAGAACAGTCCCAACTAAGATGGTTTGGCCATGTCTGCAGAATGGGAGAAGATCGGCTACCACGACAAGCATGGGAAACAAAGAGCCAGGGATCCAGACCCCTAGGATGACCCAGAGTCCGCTGGGAGGACAACATTAGACAATCTTTAAAGGACCGAGGACTAGAATGGAACCAGGCCAGGAGGAAGACAGCCGATATGATAGTCTGGCGCTCTCTCTTCCAAACCTCTACACCTCACGGTAGAAGGGGAACGGCTAAGTAAGTAAGTAAGCAATATAGACACGGTTGGAGGGACAGGCATGGAGAACAATAAAAACAACTTAACCAAAAACTGCAGAAAGATGCTTGCACAGAAAAGACGGATGGAAGTGATATGACAAGATCACTCATGTAGAACTGGTGACAACGACCAGTCAAATGCCTGTGGAAAATGAGTTGAGAAGAAGATGCTGGAGATGGATAAGCCACACATTGAGCAAAACTGTTGATAGCATTACTGTTAAGGATAAAATTAATATGTTATAATATGTTGCTACACGCAGGCATATATCCATTGATTTGAGGAGATATAGCTGTCTGTAGTGAAAGTCATTTTTTATCTACGATTTTTCACTTATATTGTACGCCGTATATTTTACTACGTCACCGGTCACTAATGACGTAATATTTCACGTGTTTTGCATTCTAACAGTCAGCCGTCTTGGCCTTTCGTACTTTTGAAGTCGTCCGGAGTAGACGTACATTTTTTTCAAGCTCCCAAGGTAGTGCAGACTTTGATACTGATTTATTTGTGGCATTGATATCTCGGAGTCCGCCACGTATTTGTCTTATGCCGGATTGTACCTCAACTTGCCCAGAAGTTACTAACATGTCCAGGGAGTATTTTTATTACGAATAAGGCATCTAAGTTATTTCTGCCGCATTACTTGTGTTCTCATGATCTACACGAACCTCTAGACACAACGGCCAGAATTGAAGGAGAGGAGAGAATTGTATCTTTATTACACTGCCACGTACTATTATGCCTGTGGCGTAGCGTAGGAAGGAACAGAACATATAGTATAGAAATAATAGAAATAAATTAAGTGGAAGTTTTTCCTGGATCACCCAGAGGAAGATTTGGCTCAAGAAATCCTGTTGGGTTTCTCCGCCGGCTGAAGGGACGCAAAGAGGGTAAATTCTCCTAACTAGACAGGTCTGGAAAAGTTTGTAAGGAAATATTTGGTCTCTCGCTACCGTCGTCCCCTTCTCAGTTATCTATTATTATTGTTATCCTTAATGATTACTGGGATTAGATTATATTTTACGAGCCCCCCCCCCCGTATAAAGGAAGATAAACATCAGACAATATGTAACATCAAATAGAAGGAACAAGGCATGGGGTACATTATATACACCCAATTGGTTTATTAAAATTAAAATGGATGGATGGTGAATGTTACTGGTGTATTGGGGGGTGTTGTAGGTTAGTGTTACTGACTGGCACAGCTGACAATGTTGACGTCAGCAATGTCTGGCTTACTGTTAGTGGCCGACAGTGTTTATTATATATATATGGACGAATGTCGTGAGTTCCTTACGTTTGTTTACCTCTGATACCACCCACACAACAGTAACGTTAGGTCAGGGAATAGACCAACGGGTAAGGCGAATACGTTTTCCAGCGCATACACCGTTTATTGACTACAGCAACATTGACATCATGAACAGTAAATGGTTACAAAGTTATATTGGCAAAACATATGCCCGTTGATGCTAATAATCCATATTGAATTTGATTGCATGAACAGCAAAGCGTTACAAAGTTATAATGGCAAAACATATGCCCTTTAATGCTAATAATATATCTTAAATTCGATTGCATGAACAGCAAGTCGTTACAAAGTTATAATGTTACATTCGCCCATATATATATTAAACACTGTCGGCCACTAACAGTAAGCCCGACATTGCTGACGTCAACATTGCCAGCTGTGCCAGTCAGTAGCACTAACCTACAACACCCCCAATACAACAGGAACAGAAGTGGTGGCCAGTTATAAACCACAAACAACTATAATAACAGAAAAATCACTAACAGAAGTGGTGATCCAGTGATATGGGGTACGATACCAAAATCAAGAAGTACAAGGTCGCCAGGTCAAGATTTCATTGTCAAGTGTCAAGATTAGATGTCAAGTATTTCGTGTGAAAGACTTAGGAACTAGGAGCTTCTGTACCTATCAACGTTGGACTACTACGTACCGTGTGACACCCGATGCCCATCAATGTCGTTGTTGTGAAGGCCGTAAATTCTTTTTGAAGATAAGTGGTTTTTTTGTATGTGCACTGTGCCACTGTGATATGTTAACGAGCCTTTCTTTATAACGTGTACTATTTGTTCTTTGTAGTGTTCTATATTCCATGTTTTATGCGGTTTGGTTGGGAGGTGACTTACGTTAAGAAACATCCCAGTTTCACCACAGGGCCTACGTACGCGTTCTATAGGGACTTTTGCAGATTTTCCGCAGTGGAAATTCCAGCATATTTTTGCTGAAGGAATTTCAGTCCACTGTGCTTGGTGATCTGTGACACCATTTGTTTAGGCGTGACGTGCTGTTTTCTATTGTTGTAGTTTTTTTTCTCTGTGCCTTAGTTTCTTGATTAATTTGTTTGTGATTGTCATTCTCAACCTTACTATAATTAATTTCTATACAAATTTTTTGTTTATACACTGTGCTGTTGCTAGTCTTGTCACTCCTCTTCCAGTGTCATTGCATTCTTTGCAATATTTTTTCTTTAGTTCTGCGTTCTTGTTTATTTGATTCCGCGAACGTTATTATTTGTTCTTGTGTATTTCGTCCTTTTTTCTGTTATTCTCCGTACCTTCATCATGTATTTCTTGTCTTAATGTTATACACAACTTAATGATTGATTTATAATTATATGCTATATTTGTATACAAGTTCCATGAACAAGGACTTGCCACCCGCTAATTAGGGATAAGGTTACTGTTGCGTACTTTTTACATCGTGGGTAGTCTTCGGTCCTGCCAGTGTACGCACCAGTCTTGATATAGTTATATTATTTGTGCGTTCGATTTATTCACGCACCGACGTGCACAATGCAGAGTATGAGTTACTCTTGGCGCACGGGTTACCGAGTTTAGGGGTTATGACGTCAGGATCTTGTAAGGGCAAGTCGGACTTACTGTCCGTGTGTTTATATTATTTATTCTGTACAATTCTGTGGAAGAATTGTTTGTGAAGGATGGTTGGTCTTCAGGTGGAAGCCAACATCCAGTTCGATGCGTAAGTTGTTTTGAGCCCCTCGTTTTTTATATGTATTAATGATTAAGTGGAACGGCTTCTCATCACTGGAGTCTAGCGGGAATCCATATTTGCTGGATTCCTAGAATGGAACAGTAGAGATCTTAGCCTCACTTAAATCTTACGTAGTGGGAAGTCCTACGAGTAAAGGATGTATTGGATCATATGTTGAATATCGTATTTCGTAATGCCAATGCCAAGGTCGTGGCATATTGCAGAGAGGTTAGCCAAAGGAAGTCTCTAACCTATTTTGTATTTTGATGAATGACTGTATGGATCTTTTCAACTGTATAAATTATTGCAAGGAGAAAGTCTTGGATTAAGACCAGTCTTATGTGGAAGCTTCATTCATGAATATGAAAACTGTTTACTATGACATATGTCCTTGGAAGAAGGTCAACGGACATTATCGTAATGTATCTCATATAGTAACTGTTAGTGAATCCCAATCACTTGGGTAGAAAAGGATTTGATTGATAAGGGATCTGCAAGAATTGATTGTTATTATCAGAAACTGTACATTATAATGCTCTCATCTTTAATCATGATCGTCCTGTTGATTGTCGTCCGTAATACGTCAATAAATCTTAATATCTCTTACCAACGAGTTGATTAGAGTCATGCATTGGCCAATTGCCTACCACTCGTTGGAGTTTGCTTGAAGAGCTCTTTTGACATTTTCATTGAAACCATTCGCGTGTCTAAGCTAGGACATTTATACACCTGACACTAGCTTACTACTATTACATCATCACAAAAGAACCCAACAGTTACCTTCTTAGAAAAATCTTATAAAATTAGACATAATGTCTAGTTTGGACTATTTATTTCATCAAGCAAGGAAAAGCGCTTGGTATGGACCCTGAAGAGTTAAAGCTATTAGCAAAAGTACAGGAAGCTGAAAAACAGAAACTTCAAATGGAAGCTCAGAAACTTCAAATGGAAGCTGAAAACAAAAAATTTCAAATGGAAGCTCAGAAACTTCAAATTTAAGCTGAAAAACACAAACTTCAAATGGAAGCTGAAGATAAAAAACTTCAAATAGAAGCTCAAAAACATAAACTTCAAATGGAAGCTACTGAGAACGAAAACCGTAGACTTCACGAGCAAAAGTTGTTCTCTATGGAACTTGAGAAAATGAAGGTAATGAATGACAATAATACACACAATGCTCCGGACACTCAAACAACTTCACATAAGAACAATTCTAGTTTCTATAAGATCAGGTTGCCTCCTTTTAGACCTGCCTCTTATGACGTCTTGTTTTATCTGAATAGATTCAAACTCACATGTGAGTCTCACAAAATAGATAAGTCGGAATAATGTGCAAGACTAATGGAACTACTTTCAGGCGAAGCTGTGACAGCAGTAAGTATGTTGGAAGGACCTGAGAAGAGAACTATGGTACTGTCAGAGCTGTTTTATTTCAAAAATATCTCCGCTTTAAATCTCTGTTGCCGGAGACTGGAAAACATTTTTCAGAATTTATAGCAAATATACGTCTTTCGTTCTCATGATGGGTTGAGCTCTCAAAAATTGAGCACACGTATGAAGCACTCATGGACTTATTGCTTCGTGACAAAGTCAAGTCATCAGTTAACGCTTCTTTTCTCTTCTTTCTACATGAGCGAAAGCCTACAAACTTGAATGATACGGAACAAAATTGACGCCAATACGTAACTGCACACCCAAATATAATTGTGAGCCACTCTCAAGTCAGAGAGGGTTTACCCGTGGCTTCGGCATAACCATATGGTTCTAATTTTCGCCGTAGATCACAAAGTGTTGATCGCAATTTTGGTAAAGGAGATTATCGTGATTTTAGACATTACCAAGGGAGTCCATCACGTAGTAATTCTCCTTCTCCAAGAAACTGGAGACAATTTAATGGGTATCAACATTTTGGTTCCAATAATTCGGGAAATTATGCAAGGGATAACTATACTAGGGATTATCAACCTTACAATAATTTTTCTCGAAGCCAACAAACTTCATCTAATAGACATTTTCATCAAAGAGGAAATAGTTATCGCAACAATTCTCACTGGGGTTCAAATCAGAATAATGGTCCCAATAGAGAAAATAACAATGGTCCCAATAGAGAAAATAGTCATGATCGATCTCGATATAGGGGTAGATCTCCAAATGATAGATCGCATCGCCATGCTAACTCTGCTCAACAGGATCCTCAGGGTATTGTTAATCTGGGTAACAATAATAATAATGTCTCTAATGCTACTGCTTGTTCTGCTTTCGATTTCAATCGTGCATCTCAGTGCCCTGAATGCACAACTTTATTTCAGCCTACGGCAGTAACTACCTTGAGTTGCGGTCATCCTCTACCAACTCGTTCAGCCTTGTCTGCACATGATGGATCAGGCTCTTTAACACTACACAAGGGATTTGTGAATAACATTCCCGTCTCTTTGCTCTTTGACTGGGGTTGTACTACTATCGGAATTAGACAGTCTCTAGTTCATCCTTCTTGCACAACAGGTAATGTTGTGAAATGTGTGACATTCGGAGATACAGTTGAGACTTTTCCGACTGCCATTGTCCACATTGCCACACCATTTTTTACTGGTTATATACACGCATGTATGCTCAATGCGCCTATCGCCGACCTGACTGTCGGACAGATCCACGGGATAAAGGTGTGTACTCCGGTACAAATTGCTGATTGGGAAAGGCAACATCACATTACTGCCTCCACATTAACGACTATGCCAAAAGCTAATCCCCAGGTACATTCTGCTAACGTGATACGTTCTGCTTATATAGTGGGATCTTGCAGTACTAATAATACGATTGTTTATCATACTAATTTTGGTGCTTCTTTTAGCCCAGTTTGACATACCTCAGGACGTCGTTATTCTAATTTTGATTCTTCTTTAAGTACTATTAATTAGGATATTAGCCGCGGTAGCATAGTGGTTAGTGCACTGGCTTCCTAGCGCAGTGGTCTATGGTTCGATCCCCAGATGAGGCGGGAATTTTTTAGGCCACAAACGGCTCCTGGGTCGACCCAGCCCCAAATGGGTACCAGAGCAACTCTGGGAAGGTTAAGGCGGCCGGCGTGATGCCGACCACATCACCCCTCGTGTGCCGACGGTCAAGATAATATGGGCCTAACACTATATTCCCAATATGCCTCAATGGGCGTGTAACGGGTTCCTTTACCTTCCTTTTGTTTTGTCTGACACTCACACCAACTTTGGTACCATGGCTGATCCTACATCCAGTCACGTTGGTTGCAATTTCTTTTTTGCTGTGACTAGTGTTTTCTTTGCCAAATATACGGACTTAGTTGTTAGTGCATATCTATATTTTATGGGTTTCATTACCTTTCTTATTGGGCCGGTTAGCTCAGTATTTTCTTGGTCAACTAATTTGTGTCTTACTCACTGCTTTCCTGTTAAACTTCGACGCAGGTTCAAGTTTACCACCGTCTGTTTTTACATCTGTATTGTATATTTCTTGCTTTTTTCTTTGCCCAGTACACAGGCTATGACTTCAGTTCAGCCTTTGAGATATATGGCTTTGTCATCTGAGTCTCCTTTGTCTTACACGACATCTCAGATAGTCACTTGTCATTACTATCTTCCAGATTTTTCCTTTGACATCGGTATCGTTTGTATGTTCACGATTTTACCTTTCTTCATTGCACGCTGCTATTTTTCGCGGACACTTTCGTCGTCCGACATCGTTCATCATTTACACTCTGACTTGGCTACTTTTATGCACCTTTTCTCGTTTATTGAAGAATGGTTTGTCTAGAATGACACTGTGGTCTAAAATCTGCACGGCCACATTCGGTAGGTTAAAATTTATATTTTCATCCAATAATATCCTACCGTTACCAAATAGAAATTTTTATTTGATTTTTTGCAGCGACGCTTCTTCGATGGGGATCGAAGCCTTATTGATGCAAGATTATTCTGGAACTTTGCACCCTGTGATGTATGTTTCATGAAAGTTGACTGCAGCAGAATGGAACTATACTGTCCAGATGCCAACATGATTCTCACGGGCCGCTGAAGCATTGATATTGCAAAACATGCGTTTTGCAGCACTACCCTCACCACTGGATATAGGAGTTATTTGTTGTAATTCCCTGACTAGCACATAATTAATTGATGACATTATTTTCTTTAACTTTCATGTGATACGTTAATAACATATTACTCATACATAACAGATAGTTGATGAATATGGAACGAGTGACAGTAATATTTGAACTTAACGTATCATTGCGATACATTTCGGTAGTGAACATTTAGCAAGTGTGTTTTTTCTGACATTGATTATTTATTTTCATTACCCAGCACTTAGTTGTGCACAAGTAGTAACTATTTATGTGCGGTATTAGTTGCTGATTCCAGTAATAAGCTCCTTATTAATGCTTAAGAACTTAATTAACTTGTTTCTCTTGCCTATTATGCTTTATCTGGATTGTAGCTTTCTTTTCTTGTTTTATATTAGTATTGCTTTTTGTTCCATGCTGTTTTGCCACACTTGTATTTATTTACACACAATCCGTTTTTAAAAATTTTAAATGTTACCATGTTGTATCATTGCTTTCTTTCACTACACGTTTCATTGGTGGTCATTCTTCATTTCATTTCATTTGCTCATTTCACTTTCCGCAATTGGTTCATATTTAGTCTATATTTGATATATTTCATCGTTGTTTGAATTTGATGTTTGATTCTCTTTGCATACTTCATCTTCATACTCTCTACATACTTCCATCCCTCTATTGTTGGTTTCTTTACAATGACTTAACATATATTATAATTCTCTGTTGTATATAATAGAATATGATCGACCTCACATTTTTGTTCGGTGTAATTTTCAAAAAAAAAAAAAATGATGATTTCATTTTTTTCCCCTGGGGGTCGGTGTAATCTGTTAAGTCATGTTTTCGCGTCGGAGTTAAGTGTTTGGGATTTTTACGTATGTGTCTAATTTTTTATAGACACGCTTGTAAGCACGTTTAAAGTTATGAGATTGTTTATTATTTGGGTGCCTTTGTGCACTATATTTTTTGAACATAGCTCAACTGGGTATGTGTTATTTGTTAAAAAAGAAAGAGTTCAAATGTACTGAGTTGGGACCAGAAGACGCAGCAATAGAGACCGCAGTCAGCGACTCATAGCTTGACTGCCTGCGTCAGGACCAGCGAACCAGAGCTGGTCAAGACCATGCTCCAACTCCACGTGGTGGTCCTGGAAACAGTCTGCATCAGTCCAGGCTGGCTGAGCGAGCACGGATCGCAATGGGAAGGCAAACCCGGTCCTAAAAAATGTCGTGCAGAAGTCGGATGTGTCGACCGAAAGGTGCAGATATCACAGCTTAGGCGTAACTAGACACAACGCAACCACCGTCCTTTTCAGGGCGAACGAGGAGGAAGAAGAAGAAATGTACTGAGTTGAAGTTGGGAGAGACAAACAGCTGAGCTGGGCTCACATGTCAAGCTGTTAGTTCGCGCTTGAGTGAAAATGTACTGAGTTGATTTGAGAAACTATAATCTCGGTGATTAGGTATCTGGCAGGGCTTCGGCACGGGATCTATGGGGTGCCGCTAGTGTGTCCAGTTGGTTTTTGTACCGGGATTATATGAAGGATAACGGACTATTCTCTTCATGGAAAACATTCCATATTTAATTCAATAATCTTGATAATTAAGAATCGAAGGGTATAAGATTTCGTCACGGTAAAGCTTCCACCGTTTATGAGTGAGCCCAATCAAATTCAATATGGATTATTAACATCAACGGGCAAATTTTTTTGCCATTATAACTTTGTAATGCCTTGCTGTTCATGCAATCGAATTTAATATGGTTTATTAGCATCAACGGGCATATGTTTTGCCATTATAACTTTGTAACGCTTGTTGCTGTTCATGGAATCAAATTCAATATGGATTATTAGAATCAACGGGTATATGTTTTGCCATTATAACTTTGTAACGAATTACTGTTCATGATGTCAATGTTGCTGTAGTCAATAAACGGTGTAAGCGTTGTAAAACTTTTTCGCCTTACCCGTTGGTCTATTCCCTGACCTAACGTTACTGTTGTGTGGGTGGTATCAGAGGTAAACAAACCTAAGGAACTCACGAAATTCGCCCAAATATATATTAAACACTGTCGGTCACTAACAGTAAGCCCGACATTGCTGACGTCAACATTGTCAGCTGTGCCAGTCAGTAGCACTAACCTACAACACCCCTAATACATCAGTAACAGTGAATGATAGTATTGTCGATGGATTTAGTGTTTATGCTGTATGTAATATGCGTCTCACATTTCAGGTATTTTTCATCATTTTACTGGCTAAATATGTGGCATTGATAGGATGAGTTCCCTTTTCATAGGAACTTAGCTTTCCAGCTCCTGGCTGATAGTGAAGCGTGGTTGGTTGTCCTGTCTCCTTATGACGTTGCACCGGGTAGGTCTCGATATGGTTCGGATCTGCCTTCACTGTGCTCGACGCCGTATTCTTCTCTGAGATTGGACTGTCGTGAAAGGCTCCCCTATAGACTGAAGACAAATATGGCTTCGTTAATTTCCTAGCTTGAGGAAACCGTCTTTCCCTAAGCCGTCTGTCTGCCAGTCATATCAGATTTTAGTCTCTAATATCATATGTCTAGAGCCTAATCTTGAAATCAAGTTTCCCCTCTTTCTGCCTTTGTATTATTATATTCTCTGTCTAAGTGGCAGTATTATAATTCTGTACCCGTTTATCGTCAAGGTAACACGATGAATTATTATAAATGTCAGTTAAACCTCACCAAATTATCATAGAAATGTCGGCGACAGTATTCTAGTTCTGTGCCTCTATCCTAATCGTCATGTCAATTAAGATGTATTAACATATAATTGTCGGACACCAGTATTCTAGAATTGTCTGACGATATTATCGCAACACTTCATCTCTGGTCGAATCGTCAGGTAAATTATAATGAATATTTGTCACGGTCTGTCAACATTATTGTTAATATTAATTTCCTCTAGTCTAAGCGTCGGTCGAATATGATGAATTAATATGGAAATTAATATATATATATATATATATATATATATATATATATATATATATATATATATATATATATATATATATATATATATATATATATATATATATATACAGTATATATATATATATCTCACAGGTGGCTAGATGCGATCGTACAGCAAAAATGAATAAAGTAAACCTAGTTCGTACCAATCACTGCGTAGATTTTGCAAGGTACTACACATTTCATCACAATACTACTGTCTAGGGAGATTTAACTTACCTACTCAGAGATTGGACTTTAATCAGCAATTTAGACACGTGGCTTCACAGTGCTTTAATGCGGGAATTCACAACGGTCTTAGATTAGTTCTAGCTATCTCATCTGCCGGAATGCAAGTGAAAGCGGCCTCGTTTGGCGCAACTTTTAGCGTGTGATTTCCGCTTGGGCATGTAACCCGAAGCGTGCCTCACGTGTCTTTGGCATCATAAAGACGCTCCAATCAATAACGTTAAAAGTCACGCGGGGGTTTCCTAAAGTGGCATAAACTGTTTCTACCTAACTTTAAGTAGTCGGTCATAGTTAAAACCGGTTTCTAGCTACCGAGGTCAGGTCTACAATGACGTTGTAAATCTAAAAATAGTATTAGACGCGAGGAGAATATCAACGAGCGAAATTTTCCGTTTTTTTTTAACCGGCATTCCGATCATGTATTAAAGATGAGAAAAAAAAATTGTGTCTCGTAAATTAAAAAAGAAGAGAGAATTAGGCCAGTCGTCACCCAAGCCCCTCCTCAAGTTTGACATTCCGTCTAACTCCTCTGGTCCTGTCCTTCTCTCCCTTTACAGCTTCTCATTTCTCCTCGTTTGCATCCGGATGTCTGCCAAAAAAATTGGCCCCTACGTTGTTCTTTCCAGGTATGTATTCTATGTGAAATGAATATGGCTGCAACAGGAGAAACCATCTCATAAGCCGAGCATTAAAGTTCTTCGACGCCGTAAGAAATATCAACGGTTGGTGGTCACACTGCACCGTGAACTTTTTCCCGTATACATATGGTTTAAACTTCTGCACCACCCAGATAAGCGACAGACATTCTCGTTCGATGGTAGAGTCGTTTTGTTCAGCAGAGTTCAATTTCCTACTAGCATATGCAATGGGGAATAGCGTGGCAGAAGGTCCATCACCAGGCTGGACGAGAGTGGCTCCTATCCGTATATCGCTAGCATCTGTTCGCAGCGTAAAATTCAGAGTTAAGTAAGGCAGTCGCAGAATTGGCATAGCTGTGAGTTTCTCCTTCAGCAGCGTGTAGGCATTTTCGCACTTTGCTGTCCAGGTTACTTTGTCCGGGTTCCCTTTCTTGGTTAACGCGGTCAGCTGCGCACTCAGGGTATTAAAATCTTTGATATATCTCTGGTAGAAGCCACACAGAGACACAAATGACCTGACATCCTCTTTAGTCTGGGATCGTCGGGCACACTGTAACTTCTCAATATTACGTGCTTCTGGGAACATGCATCCTTGCGAGTGTCCCAGGAATTCTAGCTTCTCGCAGGCAATTTGACATGTAGTAGGACGAGCGGTGAGTCCTGTTTCTCTAAGTCTCTCAAAGAGTAGGGAAACTGCGTCCAGGTGCTCATCAAATGTGTTCGCTGCAATAAGTATGTCGTCCATGAAATTACTTATTCTAGCGTGGTTCAGGTGTCCCAGTAACTTAGCGTTGCTTAGCCCAAATGGCAATACATTAAACTCGTAATGGCCCTCAGAAGTATTGAATGCTAACATGTGTCGAATTTCCGCTTTTACCGGGATCTGGTAGTACCCTTTGCTAAGGTCTATCTTTGAAAAGTATTGATCTCTACTCAGCTTGGTGAAAAGCTGTTTCTGATCAGGTAAGAGCTATGCTTGAAATTTAGTTACAGCGTTACCCTTCGGTAGTCTATGCAGAGGCGATGTTCTCCGGTGGATTTTCTAAGCAACACCCCACTCGCACTATATTTGGTCTCTCGCTTCCGTCGTCCCCTTCTCAGTTATCTATTATTATTGTTATCCTTAATGATTACTGGGATAAGATTATATTTTCCCTTATAAAGGAAGATAAACATCAGACAATATGCAACATCAAATAGAAGGAACAAGGCATGAGGTACATTATATACACCCAATTGGTTTATTAAAATTAAAATGGATGAATGGTGAATGATAGTATTGTCGATGGATTTAGTGTGTATGCTGTATGTAATATGCGTCTCACAATTCAAGTATTTTTCATCATTTTACTGGCTAAAGATGTGGCATTGATAGGATGAGTTCCCTTTTCATAGGAACTTAGCTTTCCAGCCCCTGGCTGATAGTGAAGCTTGGATGTTGTCCTGTCCCCTTATGGCGTTGCACCGGGTAGGTCTCGATAGGGTTCAGATCTGCCTTTACTGTGCTCGACTCCGTATTCTTATCTGAGATTGGACTGTCGTGCAAGGCTCCGATATAGACTGAAGACAAATATGGCTTCATTAATATCCTAGCTTGAGGAAACCGTCTTTCCGTAAGCCGTCTGTCTGCCAGTCATATCAGATTTTAGTCTCTAACATCATATGTCTAGAGCCTAATCTTGAAATCAAGTGTCCATGTATTGCCAGACCCTATTTTGATGATCTCATGTCGATTCGACCTAGATGGAACATTGTGCTTCGTATCGCTAGGGTCGTGTTTTGTATCGACAAAGATAATTATGATGCTGTTAGGGCAGCTTTGATAAAGAGATATCAGCTGTCTGAGGAAGGTTACCGTCTTTTGTTTAAAACAATGAGACCTGAGGTAGGTGTAGAATTCTCAGATTTCATCTCAAAAGCACGAATTACACTTTCACGATGGATTGAATTATCCAAAACAGAGAAAACATTTGATGGTCTTACGGATTTATTGCTAAGAGACAAGGTCATGTCTTCTGTAAATAAATCATTCCTAGAGTTCTTACATGAGCGTAAACCTGGTACAATAAAGCAAATGGAAGAATATTGTGACCAGTATGCCACGGCACACCCTGACATGATTCTTAGTAACTCTAACATTAAAGAGAGTATGCCAGTTGCTTCGGCAACAGAATATAATCAGAATTACTCACACAAATTCCAAGGAGCTAAAAATAAATTTGATAAAAAAGTTAATTGGAATAAATATCAAAACCAAGATAACCACTCAAATCAGGGTTCGTCTTTGAAGAACTGGAATCGGGCTGATAGTCCTCGACACGCGAGGGGTACCCATAATTTTAGAAATTCTCGGAAAGGGAGTAGCTATAGGAACTACCCAAGTGCTTCATGGAGACAAAAGAAACAATATTACAGGGATACTCAATATAATGAGCGTGATGATTATGATCATGAATATTATGATTCAAACCCAAATAGGGGTTATAACAGAGGCAATAATAATTATAGAGACAATTATAACCGAGGTAGATCACAACACAAAAGACATGGTAAATCGTATTACCAGGCTAACTCTGCACAACAGGAGTTCCACGACACCGATAATCAAAATAATGATAAAAAAGACTCCAATAGTGTAGCAAATTCCGCTTTCGATTTTGCTAGAGCATCTGAGTGTTCGCAATGCAAAGCATTATTCGATCCAACCACAGTTTCTACTTTAAGCTGCGGTCACCCGCTTCCCGCTCTCCATGCGTCAATTGCGCATAATGGAAGGGGTGCTCTTGTCTTTAATAGGGGCCTAATAGATGGTACTCCGGTATCAATTCTTTTCGATTCGGGGTGCACTACCATTGGAGTGAGGCAATCACTCGTAAATCCTTCTCGAGCTACAGGCAATATAGTCAAATGTGTAACATTTGGTGGCACATTGGAGAAGTACTCCACTGCCATTATCAATATTGCTACGCCTTTCTTTACAGGAGAGGTGCAAGCATGTCTCTTGCCGAATCCGATCGCTGATCTTATCATCGGTCGCATTCATGGAGTGAAAGAATGCACTCCACAGCAAATCTCTAATTGGGAAAATGTTAATATGCAATCTGCTAATGCAGTAATCACTAGGGCTCAAGCTCTTAATATGCCACAATCTTCACATTCTGAAGATAATGATGCGCAGATCCAAGATGATGCCTTGGAGATTTCCCACGATTCCTTTATCAAACAGCAGGAAGATGATCCTACTCTAAAGAAATTCTTTACTTTGGCAAAAAAAGGTGATCCGAATAAGGATACAAATCGTAAATCTTGGATTACGATGAAGAATGGCGTACTTGTACGTATGGTACAAGACTCCGCTAAGTCCATTCATTCTCAAATCCTTGTGCCTAAAAATATGAGAGTTAAAATCTTACAGCACGCTCATGATTCGCAATGTGCTGGACATATGGGTTTTTTCCCGTACTAAAGCTAGAGTTCTTCAATCTTTCTTTTGGCCTGCTGTGAATAAGGACATACGAATCTATTGTCGATCTTGTAAAGTATGTCAAGAGATTAAATCCAGAGGTCCACGCCATGATGCACCTATTCAGGCTGCAGACATTCCCATTCGGCCATTTCAAAAAATGGCGATAGACATCATTGGTCCATTTAAGATAAAGTCTGCTAGAGGACACCAATTTATTTTGACGTGTGTTGATATGTGCACACGTTGGCCGGAGGCTGTTCCTCTAAAGAGCATAACTACTGCTGATGTCGCAGATGCTCTTTGGTTAATATTTTCTCGTCTGGGGTTTCCAGCAGAAATATTATCCGACCATGGTACCCAACTCATATCGGATACCATGTCTCAAGTAATGTCGACTCTGAAGATAGAGAGATCGCTGAGTAGTATTTATCATCCTATGTCCAATGGGATGGTGGAACGTTTGAATAGAACTCTGAAAAACCTACTAGGTAAGATAACAGAAGATCATCCTCAGGATTGGGATAGGGTTTTACCCGCGGCTCTCTTTGCATATAGAGAGGTCGCCAACGAACATACAGGATTTTCTCCCTTTGAACTTGTCTTTGGCGCGAAACCGCGAGGTCCTATGTCCTTACTTCATGATCTTATAACTGCTGATAATATTGTCGATGACACAAAATCCTCTTATGAATATGTCATCGCACTTAGACACAAGATTATTGAAGCATGCAAATTGGCAACTGCTTCTTCTGAATTTGCGAAACAGAAGGCAAGGGAATTTGCCAATAAAAAGAGATGTTTGCGACAACTTTGTCCAGGTGACAAAGCATTTGTCTTGCTACCTTGTAGGGAAAATAGACTTCTCATTTCTTGGAAAGGTCCGTACGATATAATATCAAAAGTTTCCGATGTTGACTATATCGTCGATATTGACGGGAAGCGTAAAACCTTCCACATCAACATGCTCACGGAATTCCATGAACGTCCTGATTATTTACAACCTGTTTTCCAGGCAACGGACGATTTTCCAGTCCAACATGGACAGTACTCATCTCTGTCAGTAATACAGGATGAGGAAACGAGTTTCTCGGATGTAAATTTACCTTTTCCAATGATTCCTCTTCACTCTAATGAATCATGGAAAGATGTTGCAATTTCTCCAGAATTATCTCCAGGAGAGCAGAAACAAGTTTCTACTATGTTAGAACAATTTCAGGATGTCCTTACTGACATTCCTGGTCAAACTGATGTCATTCAACATGACATTATTCTTACTGACCATAGTCCTATAAGAGTCAGACCGTATCCTATCCCGATACATTTTCAAGCACAGGTAGAGAAAGAGTTAGATGAGATGATAGAGTTAAAAATTATTGAACCATCCACATCAGCATATTCTTCGCCGATGGTTATAGTACGAAAAAAAGACAATAACATACGTCTTTGCGTGGATTATCGAAAATTGAATCAAGTGACTAAATTTGATGCGGAACCTATGCCTTTACTAGAAGAGCTACTTACGAGACTATCGAATTCTCACTTCTTTACTAAACTCGATTTGTCTAAGGGATATTGGCAAGTTCCACTATCCGAACACGCCAAACCGTTTACTGCTTTTTCGACGCCTAGGGGTCTATTCCAATGGAATTTCATGCCTTTCGGTCTTATGAACGCCCCTGCTACATTTGTACGCATGATGCGTCGAATCCTATCTCATCGCTCAGATGTCATTGCGTATCTTGATGACATCTGTCTTTTCAGTGATACTTGGAACGATCACTATAATGGTATAAATGAACTATTGTCTATCTTACGCGAGCATAACCTGACAGCGAAACCATCGAAAGCATGTATTGGTTTTAGCGAAATATCTTTCTTAGGACACCGTGTTGGTCATGGGTTCCTAAAAACAGAAGACCATAATACAAGTAAGATACTTAACATTTCTATTCCTAAGACTAAAAAGCAAGTACGAAGTCTCTTAGGTCTAATACAATTTTATGGACGATTCATCCCGAATCTGTCCTCCATTATGTCACCTCTTTCTTCCTTGCTAAAGAAAGGGTCTCCTAATGTAGTCCATTGGACTCAAGAATGTCAATCCTCTTTGGATAAGGTTAAAACTATGTTTTCTACTTCACCTATCCTAGTATTGCCTTCTAAGGATAAGACATTTATTCTTCGTAGTGACGCTTCATCCACTGGGATTGGAGCGGCACTAATGCAAGAGTACTCTGGAACTCTGCATCCTGTGATGTATATTTCTCGGAAATTAAATGCCGCAGAGAAGAATTACTCGGTCCTAGACCGTGAATTATTGGCTATGGTTTGGTCAATCCTTAAACTGCAAAGATTTCTTCTGGGCGCGCATTTCATTGTGGAAACTGACCAGAAAGCTCTTACGGCTATTCAGAGTAAAAATCTGAAGAGCGCAAGATCAACGCGATACGCGATTGCTCTACAGCCATTTCATTTTTCGGTGCGAGCTATCCGTGGGTCAGAAAATGTGATGGCAGATATTTTGTCTAGATGCCCACATGATTCATAACTGTTATACAACTTTGATACAGTTGTTTCTATGTTGAAATGTGTACACATATGTAATATATCATATATTGATTGTAACACTACTTAGCGGGTCATTGATATTTATTCACCGCTGATCTTTCAATTTTTTTCGTCTTTGATGATCATGATGTTAAGATATCTTAGATGAAATTGATGTATAAACTAATGTGGAAATTGTGTCATTGCTAATATTGTAGTATGCGTTGGTGACACCTCTCTGGAAATATTAATACTTAGAGAAGTACCTTCTCTAAGGTCATAAAACTTATGCTTATCATCTGCGCATTGTTATTGGTGCGTTGTGAGCCTATTGTATGTTGCTCCTAGATGTGTTTCAAAAAAAAAATGTACCATTTTTTTTCCCGAGGGGTGTGGTAATCTGTTGCGTGCATATTTTGACGCACATATTACAAAAATCGATATGGCTATTTAATATGGGAAAAATATAGACATTCATTCATTTGTTTATGAAAATGCTGTCTATGGGGAAAGCGAGATAATCCATGTTTGATTCACACTTTTGATTATAGGAGTAATCGTTCTGGATATTGATCCGGCGCAAGGATATTGCTCTTATATTTGTACTTATTTTTAGGGCCAGAAAATAGATTAATTTGCTTATTATGTTTATGGCCTGAATTCATATGTATTACATATTGTTAGTACAAGTAGAATCAGTCCTATATTGTATATTTTGGATGGGTAGGCGGGACTAGATTCTTGTTATTCCGGTCTAGCGGAAGTATGAGTTGTCTTGACAAGTCGTGATGAGTTCCGATGTACCGTGATAATGGCGGGTACGCACTTTTCAAAGGGCTGGTAGATTCTTAAGGAAATATGATTCATGAAGTGGTTTTCTTCTAAAGGAGATGGTATCTCTACTATAGTTTATGTTAGAGACTCTCCTAAGGTACGGTACAATGTATAATTCGGACTCCATGTATTGCCAGACCCTATTTTGATGATCTCATGTCGATTCGACCTAGATGGAACATTGTGCTTCGTATCGCTAGGGTCGTGTTTTGTATCGACAAAGATGACAGACTTTCCTACAGCGGTTATGGCTACGTGAATTAACCTGATCACCGTAGAGCTGTATGGGAACATTTATGAAATCATTTATATACCCATTATAAATTAACTCTGGCTTATATTCTCCTTCCTATGAATGAGTGAACGACAACTCAGGGAGGCGGCCATGTTAGATTTCGGTCATCATATGTTTTGATCACTGCCAAGAGAACAGATTATTTATCCTATTATCGGACAGTGACAGGGAGATCTCAATCTTGCTAGAAACCCCCTCTTTCGTGGTTTCATAATATATGCTACAAACTATGGACGTCAAGTAACTTTAGTTATTTACCGATCTGCCTTCACTGACGCGTTTAGTCAGATAGGGGAATGCGGCTATAATGTATCATGACAATTGAACTTTTGATGTACTGCCCATTATTTCTGAATGTGTCATGACTTCAGAGCTGCTATGTATACCTACAAATTGATATGTCAACATACCATGATGTACTCGTATGTCCCAGTGTGTACGTCTGAATAAATTGAGTAAACAAAGATTCCAGCAGTCTGCATTGGTGCCTTGTAGACACAAGTGTATGAGTGGTTATATTGGTCAGCACACGAACAGTACACCATTCGCGGTAATCACACTCTACACTTCTACTTCATACATACACCATCCTGCGTCGGTTGGAGTGACCAAGTTTAGGGCCTGCTTCCCCTGGAGCCTTTGCCTTCCCTAACTCAGGACTAGGGTGAGTTACCCATTTACAGCTGGGTAGACTGGGGGCATGCCTGATCTCAACAACACACCACTCTTCCTTACAGAGCATACAGACTGACACTTTACAGAGTGGAAAGAAGAAAAGAAACTTTACATCCCCTCTTTCTGCCTTTGTATTATTATATTCCCTGTCCAAGTGGCAGTATTATAATTCTGTACCCGTTTATCGTCAAGGTAACACGATGAATTATTATAAATGTCAGTTAAACCTCACCAAATTATCATAGAAATGTCGGCGACAGTATTCTAGTTCTGTGCCTCTATCCTAGTCGTCATGTCAATTAAGATGTATTAACATATAATTGTCGGACACCAGTATTCTAGAATTGTCTGACGATATTATCACAACACTTCATCTCTGGTCGAATCGTCAGGTAAATTATAATGAATGTTTGTCACGGTCTGTCAACATTATTGTTAATATTAATTTCCTCTAGTCTAAGCGTCGGTCGAGTATGATGAATTAATATGGAAATATATATAAATATATATATAAATATATATATATAAATATATATAAATATATAAATATATAAATATATAAATATATAAATATATATAAATATATATATAAATATATATTTATATATATATATATATATATATATATATATATATATATATATATATATATATATATATATATATATATATATATATATATATATATATATATATATATATATAAGTTAACATTATTTTGAACATTATGTACATCTCATCCTGTGGGATCATAAAATACACCCGCTCACAGGTGGCTAGATGCGATCGTACAGCAAAAATTAATAAAGTAAACCTAGGTGGTACCAACCACTGCGTTGATTTTGCAAGGTACTACACATTTCATCACAATACTACTTTCTAGCGAGATTTCACTTACCTACTCAGAGATTGGACTCTAATCAGCAATTTAGACACGTGGCTTCACAGTGATTTAATACGTGAATTCCCAACGGTCTTAGATTAGGTCTAGCTATCTCATCTGTCAGAATGCAAATGAAAGCGGCCTCGCTTGGCGCAACTTTTAGAGTGTGATTTCCGATTGGGCACGTGACCCAAAGCGTGCCTCACGTGACTTTGGCATCATATAGACGCTCCAATCAATAACGTTAAAAGTCACGTGGAGGTTTCTTAAAGTGGCATAAACTGGTTCTACCTAAGTTTAAGGAGTCGGTCATAAATTAAAACCGGTTTCTAGCTACCGAGGTCAGGTCTACAATGATGTTGTAAATCTGAAAATAGTATTAGACGCGAGGAGAATATCAACGAGCGAAATTTTCCGTGATTTTTTTTACCGGCATTCTGATCAGGCATTGAAGATAAGAAAAAAATGGTGTCTCGTAAATTAAAAAAGAAGAGAGGATTGGACCAGTCGTCACAATGCCTATAATTGAGATGTATGGACGGACGATTTATTGTGAAGAACTACACTATTGAAACATACTTCTATGCCACATATTGATGATTGATTAAACCTATTTTGATGAAAATAAATATGTCACCATGTCTGCCGTGGACCTGCCAACTTGCCGGCTCATGTTTTTTTTGTTGCTCTATCAAGTTTGTTCCTCAGTAACTGCCCATTTGCATTCGTGTTCATAGCATGATCAGCTCTACACAAATAACTATAATATATTTTCCCTTTAACAATTACCTGGCATCCCGTGTTCTAGAATCTTCAGGTTAAGAGGTAAAGGAAGACCAAAGAGAAGGTGGAAAAGAAAACTGGAGACAAACATATAAAGATATTGAGCTGATGGCACGGGACAGGAAGATTTAGCAGACGTTTATTGCAGGACTTTGCTCCTTGGGGAACAGAACAGTGTAAGAAGAAGAATTTAATGTGGATGAGATGAGTTATTTGTGAAGTTTTTAATATAAATGTCTATTTCATATTTATCCAGGAGATCTCAGAAAATGGTGCAGATGTGGCCCACTTTGATCAAGTGCATGGTCCAATCATTATCGCAGGCATAAACCTTCGAACGATGTGGAACAAATACTGGACATTCGCTTGTCAATGCTGGACGGCCGCATGGGAACCACAATCAGAGCCAGACGGACATACTGCGTTACTGAAATTAACCTATAATATTTCTGTATTCGGTTTTCACCTTCCTTTGTTCAGGGTGAAAGTATCAGCTAGGCAGGTGAGGTGTTAAAGTTGTTATTATTCTTCTCAAGTCCATTGAAAAATAAAGCTACGCTATATTATGACTGCGTCACCAGCACGTTTCTATATGGCAGCGAGACATGGACAACCTATACTAAGCAAAAAAGAAAGATCAATACCTTTCATCTACGTTGTCTACGCCACATCATTTTATATTTTGTGAAAGGAAAAAAAGGGGCAAATGTCGAGGTGCTGTCACATGCTGGCCTTCAAAGCATGTATACACTGCTTAGACAGCGCAGACTACGCTGGCTTAGCCATGTCTACCGCATGGAAGATGGTCGCATCTCCAAAGATATTTTCTATGGTTAACTAGCAGATAGTAAAAGAACAGTCCGGCGACAGCAGCTAAGGTTCAAAGATGTGTTCAAAGGAGACATGAAGGTACTGGGTATAAATCCAACAACCTGGGAAAATGAAGCTGCAGATCGCCCCAATTGGCACCACCTCAGATGGGCAAAAAGAAGCTATTACAACAAATAGAAAAGAAAAGAACACGCTGAAAGGAACAACAGGCAAAAATAAACAGAAGAAAAAAAGCTGGGGTTTACGACCTCATGGGCATATTCCCATAAACAGTTATGCCTGACGGGATCTCCAACTACCACTACTACTAATATTACTACTATTACTACTACTACTACTACTACTACTACAACTACTACTGATATTACTACAACTACTACTAATATTACTACTACTACTAATATTACTACTATTATTACAACTACTACTAATATTACTACTATTATTACAACTACTACTAATATTACTACTACTACTAATATTACTACTACTACTAATAGTATTACTACTCCTACTATTACTACTACTACTACTATTAGTACACTACAACTACTAATCTTACTACTACTATTGCTACTAATAGTATTACTACAACTACTATTACTACTACAAGTTCAACACAAAGATAATAATCTTCAACTCAAATGTCAAGTCAGTCCTATTGTATGGCTCCGAAACATGGAGAACAACAACCAGAAAGATATAGACTTTCATAAATGGATTCAGGCACAAAATGAACACAATTAAAATGATATAACAAGATGACCAAAGTAGAGATAATGGACGGAACCAGACAAATACATGTGGAATAAAAGATGAGAATAAGACACTGTGGATAGAACTCACATTAACAAAAACTAGTTGAAAGCATTACAAACAAAGCAGGCCGTGTTCTGGAAAACCCTAGTGGAAGAGAATGAACAAACGAACAAAAGAAACGAAATCTTTATTTCTTCGGGGTAATAAAAATGGCAGTATTAGCTTTTTACATTTCTGCGCTGCACTAATACAATTCTCAAAGTGTTGTCAAGTTAATGCATTATTAACTTCATTAATAATTATTAAATATTAATATTACTTTAGTAATCGAACCCTCACACACATGGATATACACAAAGAGATAGAAAGAGAGATTGAGAAAGAAAGAGAGAGGCAGAGGAAAGAAAAAACATGAAAATGACAATGAGTACAGTGAGATGCCTTGAGCGGATGGCACAGGAAGAAAGACCTGACATGACGTTTTTGAAGGACTATACGCTTAAAAGACATTAGGGTAATAATGGTGATGATGATTTGCCTGTTTGTACAGTATGACATATTACATCTGGTCAGAATAATTAAAACTGACGGGGTTTTTTGTTCTCCAGATTGGTCCAGGGTTTTACTACATAGAGTTTGACTTGTTACTTGGTCGAGTTGTCTTGTTAGAATGGGTGACTCCGCAAGGTCCACTACTGCAGAAGGTAGTGCAAAACATGTATACCAGCCCTTGGATGCCAGCTTTTTTAGTCAAGATCTTGTTGCTGGAAGAAGCAATACAGGTTTGTAGTAATCTACTGGGCAATTGAAAATCCACTCCCTAATAGTAAGTGTTTGTTTCGTCACTCCTAGCCAGCTTTTGTTTTTTTAAAATTTGATTATGAGAAATATCACGTTCAACCTCTGATGGGTTATAATTAGGATTTATACTGTTTTCAATTACAAATAATATGAACAACTTCCGATACGGGAAAGTGGCATCTGTGAAATAAGGCAAATAAAAATTACCAATTTTGCTTGAATGTAAAAAAATACAAACAAAACAAAAACAAAAACATCAAACAAAAATAATATTCAGGAGGACGGGTATAAAGGCCTTGTGTTTCCAGTTAGATATTTATTTGACTTTCACTGGCCAGCTAATTTATTCGAAGCAAACATCAAAATATAGAAAGATAACAATTATATTATTCCATAAAATGTTATATCAAATTACAGCTGAACGTAAAATCTAACCACTTTAACACGTGACCTCAAAGCAGGCAGACATTTTCTCTCTCTCTTGTTTATTAGCCATTTTAGATTATATTTTATTGTTTTGTTTCGGAAAAAAAACATATTAGTCAAAATGCAGATATTGATCCTTGTTTTGACATGTTTCACGAATATCCAACGTATCCAAGTGAAGATTAAAAAAAAAATAGGGACTGACTCCTCAATCACTCTACTACATATAGTATCACATACAGAAGGAACAAGACGACTGACCTCTACTACATATAGTATCACATACAGAAGGAACAGGACGACTGACCCTCTACTACATATAGTCTCACATACAGAAGGAACAAGACGACTGACCTCTACTACATATAGTATCACATACAGAAGGAACAGGACGACTGACCCTCTACTACATATAGTCTCACATACAGAAGGAACAGGACGACTGACCCTCTACTACATATAGTATCACATACAGAAGGAACAAGACGACTGACCTCTACTACATATAGTCTCACATACAGAAGGAACAGGACGACTGACCTCTACTACATATAGTCTCACATACAGAAGGAACAAGACGACTGACCTCTACTACATATAGTCTCACATACAGAAGGAACAAGACGACTGACCTCTACTACATATAGTATCACATACAGAAGGAACAAGCCGACTGACCTCTACTAATAGCGTGCAGTAAGCGATGACCTCTACTAATATGAGTATTCACAGAGCTAAGAACATACTTATGTCAACCAAATTGTTACAGAATCACATGGCTCACGTACAGAAAGCAAGACGACTGGCTATCATAAGTTTGTCGAAGGCCTATGCTCCTGGGGGAGCTCAAAGGTGGAAACAATAAGACTGGACTGGACTCGGGACTTGTCGACTTTGACGAACTAACTTCGTCGTCCTTATTCATAATGCCCTCGTACACAGAAACCAAAAATGGCGTTGTGTACCTGGTTCAGATAAAATACGCTACAGGACGATAGAGATCATATAGTTTTCGACTGTTACTGTTGATAGTGATTGAGACGTGACCTCTTTGTTTCTACTATAGGTGATTGTGACTATTACTACATATGTCACATAGAATGTCAATGAGCTGTTTAACGTTATTGACATGGACAATACGACTGACCACTTGAGACATTGGGCAGGACGACTGACTTGAGACTTGGATTAATGCGATTTGAGACTTGGTACTCACAGAGCTAAGAACAGACTTGTCAACCAAATTGGCTAAAAGCACGTTGAGACTTGGATTAAAAGGCCTTGAGCTCAAAGGTGGAAAAGACTTGACTCGACTTGACTCGGGACTTGCCAACTTTGAAAAGACTTGAGCTAAAAGACTTGAAACCGAAAACGTTGTGTACATGGTTTAAAAGACTAATAGAGCGTTTACTGTTGATAAAGACTTGAGGTGATTTTGTTTTCTATTAAAGGTGACTTGACTATTAAAAGATGTTGAGACGTTTTTGATATAAAAGACTTGAGAGCTAAAAGACTTGAGACTTGGACTAAAAGACTTGAGACTTGGGCTAAAAGACTTGAGACTTGGGTTATAAAACTTGAGACTTGGATTAAACGATTTGAGAGTTGTGCTAAAAGACTTGAGACTTGGGCTAAAAGACTTGCTACTTGGGCTAAAAGACTTGCTACTTGAATTAAACGATTTAAGACTCGAACTAAAAGACTTGAGACTATGGCTAAAAGACTTGAGACGGATTAAACGATTTGAGACTTGGACTAAAAGACTTGAGACTTGGACTAACAGACTTGAGACTTGGGTTATAAAACTTGAGACTTTAATTAAAAGACTTGAGACTTGTGCTAAAAGACTTTAGACTTGGATTAAACGATTTGAGACTTGGACTAAAAGACTTGAGACTTGGGCTAAAAAACTTGAGCTACAAGTGGGACTTTGGTTAAAAGACTTGCTAAAAGACTTGGGACTAAAAGACTTGCTAAAAGACTTTACTTTTAGACTGGAACTAAAAAACTTGAGACTTGGGTTGTTAGCTAAAAACTTGGACTGACTTGAGACTTGGCTTGACTTGCTACTGAAAGACTTGCTACTTGGAAAACGATTTGAATGGACTTGACTTGAGACTTGGACTAAGAGACTTGACTTAGATTAAAGACGATTTAGATTCAAAAGAATTGAGACTTGGATTAAACGATTTGAGACTTGGACTAAAAGACTTGCGACTTAGATTAAACGATTTAAGATTTGGACTAAAAGACTTGAGACTATGGCTAAAAGACTTGAGACTTGGATCAAACGATTTGAGACTTGGATTAAAAGACTTGAGACTTGGGCTAAAAGATTTGACTTGGGCTAAGTAATTGTCATCATCATATCCACCAGAGCTCGTTCTGCATCATCAACATCACCATTACCATTATACCCAAAATCATTAGCACCTGCACCATCATCATCGATATCACACTCATCATCACCATCATTATAAGTATATCCAACATCACCATCATTATCACCTGCGTCATCACCTACAACATCGTAATATTCATCATAGTCGTCACCACATGCATCATCATCATAACCATCACCACCAATTCTTCATTAACATCATCACTTGCATCAGTATTATCATCATAAACACCTGCTTCATTACGATCATCGTCATCATCATCACCTGTATCATTATACCATCAGCATCATTACAAACATCGTCATCATCACCAACAACATAGTCATAGCTAACATCATCATCATTAACAATATCATCGTCAACATCATCAACAATACCAATATTATCATCGCCAACAACATCATCATCACCAACAACACCATCATTACCAACAACCTCATCATCACCAACAACATCAGTATCACCAGCAACATCATCATCACCAACAACATCATTATTCTTTGTCTCTCAGCTCCTTGTGCTGCACAAGTATTCAAGCAGTTATCATCACCATCATTATTGTCATCTTCATAACCATCTCATAATGACCCACCACCATCTCATAATCATCCAGTTCATCATCATCTTCACAACTATCCTTGTCAGTCATTCGTTGTCTCTCAGCCCTCTGTGGAACACAAGCCTACAAGCAACTATAATCACCATCATTATTGGTTTCTCCATAATCATCTCATAATCATCTAGTTTATCATCATCATCGCCACCACCACTAAAACCACAACTACCATTAACATTATCATCACTATCTTCCTCAGTTTGAGAGGGATTTCATGATATGGAACAACAAGCAGTACAAGGAACGACCCTTATTTGTCAAATCCAAGGAGGACACACTCATCTCCAGGCACCGGCGTTGGTACTCACAGTTTTACACATTCAAAAGTTCTAGCATGTTCCAGAAACAGGACTTAGATTTTTAATTATTTCAGAATAGTTAAAGAGTTTTTTTTTTTAATTTTTTATTTATTTAGAGGAATCACTAAAATAATTTCTTTTTAAACCTGAGTAATTTCTACAAGAATGCACGTGCAGAATCGCCCCTACAAGGTCTAGAATCATACATGTATGTTGACAGCAGTAAAGACAAACGTGAAGGCACAGGTAGTGATATCTAAATAAAAATAATAAAGGCAAGAGTACATTTCTTTGTAATGAGAAATATATGGAAATTAAACGTAAGCAAGTTCAACACAAAAATAAGAATTTTCAACTCAAATGTCAAATCAGTCATATTATATGGCTGTGATACATGGAGAACAACAAAACCCAAGAAGTTTGTCTTTCATAAATGTGTGCTTTTCTAGAATGGTGTCAGAATTTTTTTTTAAATGCTGGCTAGTTTGAATTATCGACGCTTTATTGTATTTAATCTCATTTTTTTCCAGTTTCAAGTATAATATAAAAATACAGTTCACAATAAAGTAAACATAAGGCCCAATTTCAGTATGCCACTTCGGATCACCTTCTGTGAGGTGAGACGGCTGTATAACAATAAAAAGTGAACACCAACACGATTATATAACCATCCAAAGTGAACACAATAACGGCTCTCTAACCATCCAAAGTGAACACAAACACGGCTTGTTACATGTCTTGTATATTGTTAATGTTAATATTTAGTGACAGGATGATTTCTCTCCCCAAATTCACTTCTAGGATAGTAGACGTATCAGACACCGAAACAAGCCAAATTCACTAATAATTATGTGAGCCACAATGGACGAAGTGGACGGTATACATTGTTATTAATAATTCACGCTGCTCCAAATTCAATACAGTTCAGGCCAATTTACAAATGGCATATAATATGCAGTCGTCGATATAACTTTAGGCAGTCCGTTCATGTCTGGAATGCTGTCATTTTCATTCTCAATATTGTTAATATATATTCATACTCGACACTGAGAAGCTATACTCCCTGTAAATGCAGATAACTAGATACACCTCACAGAAGATCTTGATGTATTCGTGATGGAATAACACACGGATATGTACTAAAATACTGTACCTCAAACACATGCGTCCACTCGCCATAACACACTGGAATAAGACCTAGACAGCAGACAATCTCCTCACTTCTGCCTTTTTAGTTTCACGTCTGCCAAACAACCATATCGGCATAACGTCACTTCCTGTATTAATAAGTGACTCCGTATAAAATAAACAAACAAGGAGCCCTGTCAAACTACGTATTATATCGACACAATCATTATGAATTTTAATCATAACATTACTTCCCCCTCCCCCCCCCCCCCCCAAAAAAAAAAAAAATAATGAAAACAAAGTTTTTATTATTCCCGTGGTGTGAGTATAACATCACCAGACAGAAATATGTATAACCTTACAAAGTGAACATAAAAACGGCCGTATAATCATACAAAGTGAACACAAAAACGGCTGTAAAACAATACAAAGTGAACACAAAAATGGTTGAATAACCATACAAAGTGAACACAAAAAATAACGGTGTAACAATAAACGTGAACACCCAAAAAAAGGATGGGTAACATTACAAAGTGAACAAATAAGGGCTGCATAACGTCACAAAGAGAACAAAATATGGCTGTGTAACGTCACAAAGTGAACAAAAAAGGGCTGTGTAACTTCACAAAGTGAACTAAAAATGGATTCATAACGTCACAAGGTGAACAAAATGGGTGTGTAACGTTACAGTGAACAAAAATTGCTCCATAACGTCACAAAGTGAACAAAAATGGCTGCATAACGTCACAACGTGAACAAAAAATGACTCTAAACGTCACAAAGTGAACAAACCATGGCTACATAATATCACAAATCGAGCAAAAAATGGCGGCGTAGCGTCACAAAGTGAACAAAAAATGGCTATATAACGTCATAAATTAACAAAAAATGGCTACATAACGTCACAAAGCGAACACAAAATGGCTGCGTAACGTCACAAAGTGAACACAAAAAGACGATTACAAATAGCATCCTTCAGTCATTACTGACTGTGGGAATGATACACCCTTGTGGTGAAAGTCCTTATGTTTTTTATAATTATTTATTTATTTTTGGACTGTTGAATAGACATTAAACTGCCTAAGTGACCCTGACTCCGTTTGTCTGAACACAAACATAGTACAGTAATTATAAACGTAATTGTAAATATGAATGAACAAAAACAGACTAAAGAGGTTACTGTTGGTACACAAAGAAACTCCAGTCTTGCCATATGCCAGACAAGAATTCAATATTTTGAATTTTTTGCAGTATTTTCTATTTATTTATTGCATAGTTTCTTGCACCGTCCATGACAATGTTCTATAGAGATCTTGTAGGGAAATACTATTTGCTACCATAGTATTCTCTCATCAAGATGGTTTTTTTTTTTCTTTTTCTCTTTACTTTTTCAATAAAACAGATTGCAATTTATTATCTCATGTCTTCTGAAGCTCAACAACAACAAAATATTCTCTCATCTACCATAGTTTAGTCTTTCTGTTTTCTTATTTTTCGAGGTTTCTTAAATCGCCTCTTTTTACATTTTGTTATAGATTATTGTTTGTATTTTATCATGTAATTTATGACTCGTACAATACCATATTTCAGTAAATTTGAAACTTTATACACAGCATTACAACAGAAGAAAATCTAGTCATCAGAAGCAGTTACCTCCATCTGACAAAAGTTGTGGCCCTTTTAAATCTTTTTAACACTGGGGTGGGGTGGAAGTCTGGTGACCAGTTGCACTGCCTTGAAAATTGAACTCGCCCCACCTTTTTTTCAATGTTTAGACTTGTTCTTCACTCCTGGTTTTATCCATTCTGCTAACCCAGGGTGATATTAAAAATCAAGCAGTGCGTATAATCTCACCGCCCACAATCCCACTGCATGTCGCAATTGTTTCACTGCCTGACCGAGCCCCTTTCAGCCCTCACTTTACCTGTTACAGCAGGTGTACACAAATTGTCGCTTGCGTTTTCCGGTAGATCTCACGGAATTATTTGGTAGATGTCTAGACCATGAAGACAGTGGGATGGACAAAAATAAGCAATACGTCTTACTAGGACAAAGTAGATTGCCAACGTTACGGCCACAAGTACTTCGTCGCGGGCAAATGAACGAAGACTGAAAGGAAAGAAAGTGAGAACTATGTCAAATACCGTAAAACCTCTTATGACTGGGCCTTTTGTGTGAGGATTTCGAAAATAATGGACGAAATCGGTTGGTGCCCACATTTTGGTCCACGATGGGAATATGTAAAATAAGCAGTCTTGACTGTTAATTACGGAAGAGGTCGTAAAGTGCTGACATGGACGCTCGCAATCTCGTTTGGGGTAATTGTGTATTGCTCTCGTTTTACTCTATTACGGTTTGGGCGATTTTTTAGGATATATATATATATATATATAAAGAAACTCTTTACAGAGTTATTCAACAGGAGGCAATCTGATCATCAGAAGTGGTGCACCCCCACGACAAGTATTTCGGCCCAGTATACTCTTTTACACTCTAAGGGGGCGGGCCCACTTGGGTCATGACTACCAAGTGTCTCAGCCTCCTGTTGTCATGTATCGAAAATGAACCCATTTCACTTTGGTAGCAATTTTAAAATCCACACCTCCGCCAGCCGTGGAAGCAATTGTGAAAGTAACAAAGAGAAGACAAATTATCCCGTTCGTTCCGTCGCACACAACTAGGGACAGACACTGACACTCACTCCTGCGCGAAGCCGACGAGGCTAGCCACTGCGCGCTAGCTACTGAAATTATGTGCCTAACACCTCTTATACTATACATCGCGTGTTGCCCCTCAGTCACAGCCCGTTCATCAGGTCACCGAAGAACTCAACGTATTGTGGACTTAGAAAAATTCCTGGTGTTTTCTGTACCGCAGAGTTTACTGTCACGATTTCCATAGCCCATTGCGGTTGCTCCACAGCCAGCGTGATGCATTTTCGGCAGTTTCACTAAGCCTCTACAGTGCCCTTGATCTCGACTGTCCCCCCAGCCCCAACAGTTTCAATAAATCATACACTGATGCAGCCACGAGCCCTCTTGCGCCCACCTCAACCGCCATGACCCTTGCAGTGAATCCATTGTGTCTCAGATCCGCGGCCAGATCATTAAACTTGGCCGCTTTGAACGAATGTTGCTCGTCCAATCTGGATTCAAATGGTACGGTCAGTTCAATCAGTATAACCTGAAGCAATGCTTAAGAATGAAGAACTATATCCGGCCGTCTCTGCGATTTTCTGATACTCTCTGGATTTGCCCCTCGTCCAGGTGGGTCTACCGCCATCTCCCAGTCGTTTGCACAGTCAAGAAGAGATGGTAAACTGCTACCTGGTTTACTCGGTTTGGGTGTGCTGACTTTCCTGCCCTCAGAAAGTGTGTATTTGCACTGCTCAGTCTGGCTTTGCTATTCGCCTTCATCCTTGCCAGGTCTATTGTCGCAGCAAGCTCATTTAGCACTTTGTTGTGGCGCCAAGTGTATCGCCCTTGCCCTAATGACACCTTACACGCTGAGAGCACGTGTTCAGGTGTTTGCCTCCCCTGGTACAGGGTGCACTGCTCATCATCCGACTTTCCCCATCTCACAAGGTTTGGGGCCTACGGCAGCAGGTTATACATTGATCTAACAACGAAGATGAGCCTAAGAGGTGCCATATGCCATATGTCGTTCTATGTCAAGGACCTCTGCAGGGCTCCTTACCATGTAGTCCATTGGCCTTGGACATGCTGCACTGCTTTTTGCAACCTCTTATCATTTTGAGCTCCTCGTTTCTCCTGAACTAACATGTCTCTGCGCTCCCTGCTTGATGCCTTGGACCACCAGCGGATGTCTCCATGACCAAATCCCCGTCTATTCGTTTATGTGTATCCTATTACCTCCCTCAGCTTGAGCGACTCTTGAGCAGCATCAACAGCTTCTTCCACTCTCCACTTCCTTCCCGTTTTCAGTGTGGGCTGAATGGACTTAACAACGTCCTCTGCTGACTCGCGTTGGATCATTGCAAGCCTTGCCTTTCCAACTTTGTACTCTTCAACAACTGACTTGAAGGGAAGCAGAAGTTTTGACTTTTTGCAGTACAATGCTACATCTGACAGACCTGGTGGTACCCCTAGCTATTTCCTCGTGAACTTGTTGATCTTTTGCGCTATAGCTTCCACTGTACTTGTGCTTATTTCATATAAAAGCAGTGGCCACAGCAATTTAGGTATCGATATGAACTGGAGGCACCACAGTTTGATATTTCCCATGTCTATGATCTGTAGCCCTCTGCCTGCCATTTCTATTGTCTGTTGCACTGCCTTCGAGTCTTTTAATGAGGCATCGTACACCCTGCCAAGACTTTTAACAGGTTCCTCAATGACTGTAGGGATTCTTTGGCTGGAAACCATGAATATGACCTCTGATATCTTCCCTTTCCTGACTGAAAGGCTTCTCAACTTCTTGGGTTTGAAGCTCATTCTGCACCCGCTGACTAGTTCATCCAGGCGTGCTAACATCTTCCGGGCCTGATGTTCATCTGATGTCAGAATTGTTGTGTCATCCATGAATGCTTTGAGCGGTGGCATTTGACACATTCCACCGAGCTTTGAACCTATAGCCATTCCTTCAGCCGCATTGAGGATTACCTGCATAGCCATCACGAATAGTATCGGAGAGATGGTACATCCCATCGCAATTCCAACTTCAAGGCCAATCCACTTCGTTGTGTACTCTCTGGTTGAAAATCTGACAGAAAACCCTGCGAAATACACCCTTCCTTTCTCTCGTCTTTTATACTGATTTCATTTATTCTCACTTACATTTTACCCATCAATTCAAGGAATTAACGTTGTAAAGGTAAAATAATAGCATACTCACATTCACAGTATCTAGTTATAAACAGGAAATAAAATGTGTTGAAAAGTACAAACTAAGTATTACCATGACACAAAATATGTTGAAAAGCACTAAGATCATCATTAAACTTACATTCGATATTATATCATTTGTTCGGAAAAATAATCCCATTAGGGGGGCAGATAATCAGAACTCATAAAGTATTCGAAAAGTTTACGATTGTATGAATAGGGACTGAGGTTGTTATCTTTTAGATAATGTGGAAGATAGTTCCAAAGATGAGCAGCAGAGTAAGCTAAGCTTTTCTTGAATAAGTCAAGCCTAGGCTTGGGCACTTGTATTTTGTTAAGGCGTTGACTGCGTCTTTCATTGTATTTGAACATTGGCCACAGATATGTTGGAGCATTCTGTGACAGAATTTTGTGAACAAATTTAGCTTTGTTGAACAGAAAGCGCTTTCTTAGAGGCAGTATTTTGAGATCTTTATATAGATCTACACACTGTGTTTGGCTTACTTACTTACTTAGGGCCGTAAGGAGGCAGCCATTCCACCATGCAAAGGCACAACAGGCCAATCACCTGTTTGCTTTAAACTATGATTACACGAAATATAAGAGAGAAAACCGGACTGAATCTAAAGGCGACGAACTGGAACGGACTACGGACTACGACTTATGGAACTTGGAACACTTACTTACTTAGTCGTTCCCCTTCTACCGTGAGGTGTAGAGGTTTAAACTTAGAACTTGGAACACAAGAAGTATAAATGGGAAAGAAGAGGAGCTGGTGGAAGAGATGAGGAAAGCAAAACTAGAAATCCTGGCTATTACCGAAACAAAGAAAAAGGGACAAGGAGTCATGGATCTCGATGGCAACACGCTGCTATACAGTGGGGTATCCACATCTGAAAGAGCTAAAGGGGGCGTGGGTTGCATTGTGGCCAAAAGCCAGAAACTAGACGTACTGCACGCTTTTGTAGTGAATGGAGTCTTTTAGTGTTAAACATAGAACAACCATCCCAGATTGTGGAGCAATAGTCAAGGTTTGTTTGTATGTGAGACATATAGAACAATTTTCGTGCATCTTCGTCTAGGAAATGTTTGATTTTAGCTAACTGGTAAACTTTCTGTGCCGTTTGCTTGGTCAGTGCATGAACATGTGAGTTCCAATTTAGATGCTGGTCAACGACTATTCCTAGAGTTTTATGTTCATTAACGTTTTCAATTGGTGAGGTACCAATATAGATCTGAAGTGTCGTTTTCTCTGAATTTTGTCATTTTTGTCTAGTTGATATTAACATGCACTTTGTTTTAATTATATTAATTAGCATGCGATTTCCGATGCTCCACTTAATCAGATTGTCTGTATCTTTTTGTAACGATAGTTCGAGTGTGTTGCAACTTGTATCACTCGTGTAGACAGTACAGTCATCAGCAAATAGGTCACAGGATGCGTGCTCGACGTGTAGTGGAAGGTCATTAATGTATATGACAAAAAGTAGAGGCCCAAGAATAGAGCCGTGAGGAACGCCGGTATTTATTAAGGTTGGGTTTGAGCAAGAGTTATTGTAAGAAACTACATGTTTTCTGTCTGACAGGAATGATTTAATTATCGTCACTAGTTGAAGGTTTACTTTTGATGTTTCTAGTTTTCTAATTAAAATAACGTGATCTATCATATCAAATGCTTTTTTAAAGTCTACAAAAACTGCCCCACATATGTTATCGTTATTAATATTTAGTGCAAGTTGTCAATCATCTTAGTTAGAGCTGTGTGACATGAATGTTTAGGTCTAAACCCCGAATGCCTATCAATTAGCAAGCTGTTGTTAACTAGGTGTTGTAGTGTTATTTTATGTATGTGTTTTTCTAGTGGTTTGGATAGCGATGATATTAAGGAGATTGGCCTATAGTTACCAAGGTTATTATTGTCGGAAGAGCCAGGTTTTAAGAGAGACTATACCTTAGCGACTTTAAAGTGCCACGGAAAGTAACTCCGTGCGATACATTGATTGTAAATGTATGTAAGCGAATCACTAATAGCTGGAGCCGCATAACGCAGTATTCGATTACTGACTCTGTCAAGTCCTGATGAGTTATTATCTTTAAGTCCTAGAAGATATTTATACACTTCATTAACTGTCATAAACGGAATGTTGGATGGGATTGTGTTGGTGCATTTGTTCTCACAAAACACTGACAGCCTGCCTAAGACACAAGGTGAATTTGGTATTGTAGATTTAAGACTGTTTATTTCTGCCTGAAGGTAATTGCTGAAGTCTGTGCAAGTAAATGAAGTATTAGGGGTTGACGAGACTGACAGATTTCGCTTGTTCGCTAAGGTGTTGATTGCTTTCCATATATCTTTACTGTTTGTTTTGTTCTGAACCAAATTTTTAAAGTAATTTTTTTTTCTCTACGAATTAAATATTGCACGTTATTCCTCTGTGCTCTGTATATGTTAAAGTCCTTGTTTTTGTGAGCTTGATCTCTCTGCCTCATGGCGTCTAGCACTGCTTGTGTGATCCAAGGAGATTTGACCTGTCGTTTCACACGAACTTCTTTAGTTGGTGCGTGGTTATCAAACACACAAAGAAAGATACGTGTCCAATGGGCAATGGTGTCATCGGGATCAGAAAGCTGGTAAACACTGGCAAGAGGTGCAGTTCGCAAATCATGTAAAAATAGTTCACGGTTGAAATTTTTAAAACTTCTAAATTTAATACTGATATGTTTATTTCTTGGAGCTTTATATTATTCTTTGACCACGTGTAACATATAGGATAGTGGTCACTCATCGCGACAGTAGGAACAGAGCATTCTATAATGTTTTCTGCACAGGTGATGTAGATGTGGTCAATTATTGTGGATGATGCATTTGTTACCCTGGTAGGCTGGTTGATTATTCGTTTTAGGTTGTAAGAGGGTATGATGTTTTACCACGTTTGGTTTATGTTGTGCATGTCGATGTGGAAATCGCCTAGAAGAATAATTTCTTTGGCAGTGGTAAATACTTTTTCCATCATAGTGGTGAAATCTTCATACCAGATGGCTCCTGCACTGGGATTTCTATAAAGATACCCGACTAGAAATTGTCCCTGAGTCGGTAGTTTTATTTCTAACCATATGCACTCGGTCTCTGCTGTCTCTAAATCGCTTCTGCGGCGATAACTAATAGAAGTGGAAATATATACTACTATACCTGTTTCTAGCTTTCTACTTGAGTCTCGCCGAAATGTTTTAAAGCCATTTAGGGCAATTTCATCATCTGATATTTTGTCGTTTAAACGACTTTCGGAAAGTCCAAAAACATGAAATTTTTTATTCACAATTTGTGTAAGCTCAGGAAGTTTGCCTAATAAATGGTAAATGTTCAGGTGGCCCAGCCGTAGACCATCCTTAATTAGCCATTGTGTCTGATAGGTATGCATTTTATTTTGGTGAGTGGTTTAAAAAGGAAAGTAACAAAAGCAATTTTAAATACGAAACTCACGAAAATTTAAACTAATTAACGTCACCAAGTAAGTGAAAATACAATTGTTAGTACTTAACGTACGAACACTTGGTACAAGTATTGCTAAAAATTACAATTAACTGAAATTGTCAGTACGGTAGTATATTAAAATAGTCACACAACAGTAGGCACGCACGTTTTCACACCACAACACTAAAATTCTAACAAAGTAATGAAGCAACACTAAGAGAATACGAATTAAAAAAGTAAATAAAATAAAATCTTGCAAATTATGAAAAAAACTGTCGAAGGCCTGTAGCCAATGAAATTAAAGTGTTTTGAGAAAGTAACAGAGTACTTATTACTTTATGCGTCACAGTAATCAACTAATTTGAGCCTTTTCGCCATCACTGAGAAGAATATCTTCCCTTCAACATTAAGTAGTGAGATTGGCCTGAACTGACTTCTAATATATATCTATATATGTATATATATATATATATATATATATATATATATATATATATATATATATATATATATATATATATATATACACACACACACACCCACACACAATTCGGAAGTGCCGGACAGTCAGAGTTATCGAACCACCAACTCCGGATATAAGAAGTTCTACATTATATGAAAAGAAAAAAAAATCAAGAAAAAAATATTAAAATAATGCTATCATTGATTAAAATGGCCGAACTCGCTAATACGCGTAAGACACACCAGTTTTCTTGTACACGGACTAAAGACCTAACGAAAACTTTTCAAGATTCTCAAAAATAATGCGTAAATAAAAATTACGCTTTTGTATTACGCCAAACTCCTGTTTCACTTTATTAGATATTGTTTGTTGTGTTACTGTAGTTAGTTGCTTTACGTTGATATTTTTTTTACTTGTTTAGCATTTTCATTTTCAAATTTATTGTATTGTGTTTTTTTCCATGAATGTACCGTAGCAATTGCCGTCTTGTCAGATCCGTTCTATATTTCTGATGATTGTTTACGGTATGTGTCTGGCTGATTAATTCCTAAGCTTCCTGTGTGTGTCTATTAATTTGTTCATTTGTAAAACTAACCCAATTTTGTGTGTGTGTAACTTTCTTGTAAACATTACAATCAGGTCCTCCAAGACCTCCGGTGAAGCCCGGTCCATTTCACATTGTGATGCCCCTTTAGTGTTTTAGAAGAGGAATAAAACATATTTTAATATAAAGAAAAGCACGGAGGTTCATACTTCCTTGTCTAAGGTGGGGCCCGGATCAAATGGCCCTTCTAGTCCACCCTCTCGTAGGGCATGACTACAACTATCTCATTATTATGACGCTGATCCAGCTCTTGTTACTACACATCAATAATGTTACTGCAAATGGTTTATAATTTTTTTGGAAAGTGAACGATCTTCCCATCTTTTCTCATCATCATCATCAACCATTTTTGTTTTTGGTCCACAAAGAAAAAAGGGTCTGTAACTGTTGCTAGAAAAAAACCATGTCTATTTTGGGCTTCCTTTTTTATATCACGGGGTGAGGTCAAAGAGAGCGAGCGAAACTAGTCCTCAAGGTTTCGGGGTTGTTCTAGGGCCAACAGCACAAGCCTAGAAAGAATAAACCAATATGTTACAGAAATGCAAACATTATAACTACCAACCTGAGTTCAGATGAATCCCCAAACATGAGGCAAAAAAGGTAGTTAGTTGAAAGCCAGAAATTGGAGGTCAAACTGCCTATTCCTCTTCCGTTAGTAAAGGCGGTATCTAGAATCGATACATAAAATGTGAGAACGCTGAATTAAGGGAAAAGAAATTGTGCAAGTGGCTACGAAAATTAGATGCTACAATAATTTTTTTTTTTTATAAAGAAAAAAATATCCAGTCCAGTGTTTGATGGGTTATAATTAGTACCGGTATATATAAAACAAAGCGGTAAATATAAAACAAGGGGCGGTAACCAGTCAATCCCTATCTCCTGGAAACTCGCTTTTGATGACTTGGTAGACGTCAAGTTGACAAAGGGAGAAAAAAAAAATTTTAAGCAATGGAAATATAACTATCCTTGTCAAAACGGTACTTTATAGTGGTGTCCACATGATTAAAGGGCTTTTTCCCGCGTTCCTAGGGAAAACCTACAAGCTTGCTTACAAAATGTACTTTATTCATGAACTGCCTAAGGGGGGAATAATAATCTATTCGAAATTAAGGTGATATTCTTTTTCTTCCTCATTGGTCCTTTGTCGCTGACTGACAAGGCAATCAGTGACCATCATGCCTGGTGGCGCGGTAGCATAGTGGTTAGTGCACTGGCTTCGTAGCGCAGTGGTCTATGGTTCGATCCCCAGATGAGGCGGAAATTTTTTAGGCCACAAACGGCTCCTGGGTCGACCCAGCCCCAAATGGGTACCAGAGAAACTCTGGGAAGGTTAAGGCGGCCGGCGTGATGCCGACCACATCACTCCTCGTGTGCCAACGGTCAAGATAATATGGGCCTAACACCATATTCCCAATATGCCTCAATGGGCGTGTAACGGGTTCCTTTTTTTATACGCCTCGTGGCATCTTGTAGGATATCAACAAACTATCTCCAGTTTGCTCGGTCGACAGCCATCCTTCGTGTAGTGACCCAGCTCTGATTCATGCTTAGCATCTCCGCCTCCACTGTTCTCTAGTGACCCAGCTCTGGTTCATGCTTAGCATCTCCACCTCCGCTGTTCTCTAGTGACCGAGCTCTGATTCATGCTTAGCATCTCCGCCTCCACTGTTCTCTAGTGACCCTGCTCTGGTTTATGCTTAGCATCTCCGCCTCCACTGTTCTCTAGTGACCCAGTTCTGGTTCATGCTTAGCATCTCCGCCTCCACTGTTCTCTAGTGACCCAGCTCTGATTCATGCTTAGCATCTCCGCCTCCACTGTTCTCTAGTGACCCAGCTCTGGTTCATGCTTAGCATCTCCGCCTCCACTGTTCTCCGCCAGGTGGCTTTTGGTCGTCCTTGCTTTCCCTTTCCTTCTGGAGTCCATAGCATGTCGGTTCTGGTGATGGTGTCAGGGTCTCTACTGAAGATGTGGCCAACCCAATTCCAGCGTCTACCTGCTATGATGTTACGCATGTCCTCTTGAAAAGTTCATATTCAGTCAAATATAATTCAATTTGAATTTTCACCGTTGGTATCGCAGGAAGCAGCTCGCCTGTCTGAGACACAAGTTACATAAAGACTAGACTTTCGAATACCACGTAACCTGAAAACAGACATGTTTTTATCAAGTCAGGTCTTCCACAAAAATCATTGTTTATAAAGTAGATCACCACAGCTCCTGTGTTGCCTACCTTGCATAAATAGTGTCTCTAATTCCATACATGTTCAACTGCCGATATCTTATCAAGGTATCATTTCTATTTTCTCAGTTATTGTAAACAGAGTAAAGTAAACAGAGTAAATTAAAATTGTCAAATTGTGAAGATGCGCGTTTGTTTCTTCCTTTGTTCTAAAATGGTAGTCTTCACAGCATAAAACTCATGGGTCCAGCAGGAACAGATTACATGGAGCTGAGCATACAAAATAAATTTAATCCTAGAGAAAACATAATCTTATCAGAGCACAGAGACAAAGAACACGGAAAAACACAAGAGGTTTCCTTTATGAAGTCTTCGGGTGTAAAAGAGGTACTGATAGAATGGGAAGACAACCATCACCATAATCACTGCAGCAAAATTCCAAGCAAAATGAAGGGGACAAAAATCAGCTGAATTCAATGCTATGCGTGGACCAACAGTGAAGACTATACTATCAAACACAATGTATGTGATAAACGTCCTGGAGCATCGAGAAAACAGCTGACATTAAGAAAGTTATGGGAGATCTTCAAATTCCAAGCATGTACTGACTACTTGACAGTAATGGCACTGTTACCTTATACTTATTGAAGGCTATTGGGTAACGAGTGTATTAATGTGCTGCACTGGTCTTGTAAGATATTTTGATATAATAAACAACAGTCTCAACAGTAACGTACGGAATGGCCAACTTGAATAATCTTGATCAACAGCTTGTTGTACGTTTTATCACATTTAATATGTCACAATACAACATAAGTGTACTTCACTTCTTTTGAGAGCATATGATGATATGACGTTACACCAGTAATACAAATGTGATCAGTAGCAGCCATAAGCAATAATGTCGTTGTGCCGGTTTAAAGTCAGAATGTCTATGTATCGTCTACAACGCCTTCATACTTTACAAATCCGTATTGATTCAAATCACTTACTGTCCCTCTCCTTAAGCCACACACAATCAGGCACACATTCTTAATGAATTGAGTCAATTATCCGGACTGAAATATTTTTATAACAATAAACACTGGTCTGTCGCTCTCACATAAAAATCCATACACTTCGAAAACACCAGCCAGACACAACTGTGCTAACGATCACCTTCGTTCCCCCCGCAGAAGACCCTGTCCACGTCATACACTAAATACCTGTGTCACACCCATTCCACAATTCGCACGCTTTTACAATCGAAGCGTATTCGCGTTCTACTCCATTGCGCACAGCGATGAATTACCAGCCTGTGAGCAAAGTGATAGGTAACACTTTTACCCCCCCCCCCCCCCCCCCCCCCCCCCGCCCCCCCCCCCAGCGAAAACTGAAAGTTTTCCATATAGAAAGTTATTTTTAGAAAATGCGAGAAGTTACCGTCCAGTCTATGTCATACCTGAGCAACAGTCTATGGAATGTAGTCAGCATCATGGAAAAATGAGAAAAATCAATGAAAATGTGAAGAAATATGATAGTGAAATTGTGAAGTTTTGGAAAATGAAATATCTGAATGCATTTAATTAAAAGATGAATGAAATGAAAGATCTAACTAATTAAATAGTATTAAGTAAGTATAATAATTACGTTAATGTAAATGTCCACATGATCGTGTGTGTGCTGTCTGTAGCATTGTGTAAAACTAATTAACTATAGTTACTGAGTGTTTTCAATGATAAGTTCTTCTTTCATTAGTGTGAAAGCTTACTATTTGCAATTTTAGCACTTTAGAGTTACATAACTGGTTTAAGTAATAACAAAAAAGAATGTTCAAATGGCGAAGTTCTCCATAGGCGTATCGAATCGATTGTTTCTTGTGTGAGATTTCTTTTCATATGTTGCCTCTTGAATGTCACAGTCTCTGAGCCCCAATATTTGAAGTTCGTTTGCTGGAATAGGACATATGATCTTTTTAAAGTTCTGCATCCCAGTCATTTTGTGAAGGATTGCCATTAATATATGACAAAGAGCCTTATACTGTTTACTTGAGATACTGTTTGATTTGGTTCCTTTACTGCATACGTCATGACTGTCCGGAAATCAGATCTTATGTACTGTTCATGGAACTTGATGTAGTGTGAAACGATTTGAATGTATCCACACAAAACGTCTCTTATCTTGTCTTCAAATGACTTGAGTTGTTTCTCTTGATAACGATGGTAATATGTATCTGGTTATGGATATTGTCAAGATAGTGTTTTTAAGTTAGCGAGGTATCTGTAGACTATCAGCAGTGTACCTTGGTCAATGGGTCGCAGCAATGTCATATCCTTGAGAATCGGGCAGGTCTGTCTGTGTACATCTTGACAGAACATCTGCAAGCACATTGGACTTGCCCTCAATAGGTCGAATGATATAGTCATATATTTGCAAATTAATTGCATAACGTGCGACTCGTGCGTTTTTCATGTTGGATTTTTGAAGGAACGAAAGGGCTTTCTGGTCTGTCTCAATGATGAAACGAGAACCAAGAAGGTAACGCTGAAGCTTTGTGACAGCCCATATGATCGCGAGAAGCTCGCGCTCAATAATTGGATATCTGGTTTCTGTCTTTGTGAGCTTCCTCGACACATACATCACTGGATGAAGCATTCCATCTACTTCTTGCATCAAGGAGCCACCAATACCGTACATCGAAGCGTCTGTCCTGAGAATAAATGGGAGATGAGGATCAGGGAGTTTTAAAATTGGTGCGCATGAAAAGTAATGCTTTAAATGGACTAGATCTATGTTGCAGGCCTCCGACAACACAATTCTATTAGGGGAGCCTTTCGTAGTTAACTCAGACAGGACTGACGTAACTGAAGATAAATGAGGCATAAATTTATTATAGAACTGTATAAGGCCGAGAAGACTCCGAACCTGCTTCTTAGTCTTAGGAATTGATAGGTTAAGAATCTTCGAGATAGTTTTATCCTCAGTTTTCAGAAATCCATGGCCCACTCTGTGACCTAAGAAAGAAATTTCTTTGAAACCTATTTGAACTTTCGAAGGATTCGCTGTCAGATTATTAGAGCGAAGAATTTCGAGAAGTGATTTCAATCCAGAAACATGTTCGTCCCAAGAGTTGTGGAACAAACAAATGTCATCTATATAGGAGATGATATCAGACCTATGAGAAAATAGTTTCCTCATCATCCGAACGAAAGTCGCTGGTGCGTTTACCAAGCCAAAGCACATGACATTATACTGAAAAAGACCCTTAGGGGTAGCAAAAGCCGTGAAAGGTTTTGCTTTTTCCCTGAGAGGTATTTGCCAATATCCCTTGGCTAAGTCAAATTTGCTAAAGTAGGTTGCTTTAGAAAGTTTTGACAGTAATTTGTCAAGAACTGGCATTGGCTCTGCGTCAGACTCCGTTATGGAATTGAGTTTACGAAAATCCATGCATAATCTGATATTATTATCCTTCTTCTTGATTATAACCATTGGGAAAGAATAAGCAGACTCTGATGGTGCAATAATGTTAAGCTGTAACATTTGACCTATTTCTTTTTCAACCTGATCCTGAAAGTGGATAGGGATAGGGTAAGGCTTTAATTTAATAGGTTTGTGATCTGTGAGTCTAATATCGTGAGTGATTATGGACGTTCGGCCTGGAATATTAGACAGAACTTGCTGATATGACTCTAGAATAGAAAGAATTTGAGATTGTTGTTCGTTGGATAGATCCGGAAAATAGATACATTTACCCATGATTCTGTCGGATAAAGAGACATGACAGGAAGTTCCAAAGGTACATCATGAAAAGAAGTGGGTTCTTCTTGAATCACTGACAATGAAGAATAAGATGTAGGATGATCAGTGATTACTTCATTAACAGCATCTAAGATAGGTTTGAGATATTCAGGTCTATCATGGAATTGTTTGAGCATGTTGATGTGAAAGGTTTTATTCTTGCCTTTCACGTCAAGAATGTAATCCACATCTGTCAATTTTGAAATAATTTCATATGTACCACTCCACGAAATGAGAAGGCTATTCTCTCTCGTTGGTAGCAGGACGTAAGCTTTGTCTCCAGGAAGTAATTTCCTTAACTTTTTCCAACGGTTTTGAAGAGATCTAGCTTTTTCTTTTGCCTTTTCAGATGAATCAGTCGCTATTTTCCAAGCGTCTATAAGTGTCTTTCGTAGATTCACCACATACTCATAGGATGACTGGCATTCCTGAGTCATCTCCGAACCTGTAAGTAATTGTTTTATTATCGACATGGGTCCTCGTGGTGGAGCACCATACATGAGCTCAAAAGGCGAGAACCCAGTGTGTTCGTTTGGGACTTCCCGATAAGCGAACAGCACTGCTGGGAGCACTCTATCCCAGTCTTGTGGATACGTCGTGGTCACTTTCCCCAGTATTTGTTTCAGCGTTTTATTTAAACGTTCTATCATGCCATTGGACATAGGATGATAAACAGAGCTAAGAGATCTATCAATATTGCATAGTTTCATGACATGCGACATGACATCTGACACAAACTGTGTTCCCCTATCTGATAAAATATTGTCAGGGAACCCCACTCTCGTAAAAATGAGGAATAGTGCATCAGCCACATCGGTGGTAGCAATGTGTTTAAGAGGTATTGCCTCCGGCCACCTGGTGCACATATCAATACAGGTGAGGACATATCTATGACCTCTGGCTGACGGAACTGACAGTGGACCTATTAAGTCTATGGCCATTTTTTCGAATGGTCGCACCGAAATATCCGCAGCCTGTATAGGTGCATTATGGTAAGCACCCTTTGTAGCCACTTGTTGGCATGTCTTGCACGAACGACAAAATAATTTGACATCCCTGACTACTCCAGGCCAATAAAAATGTTGTAAGACTCTATATTTCGTCCTAGCTAAGCCCATGTGGCCTGCACAGTTTGTATCATGCGCATGTCTGAGAATGTAAGGTCGAATATTGGTTGGTATCATAATTTGCTGCTGTACCGATGTAGCATCTCTAGCATTACGAATTAATATGTCATTTTTAATTGTATACCAAGGTTGTGACCTGTCTGAGCAATCAACATCATCTGATTTTTACCAATTTGAAAAGTCTTTTCAAAGAATTGTCATTCTTTTCATATCAATAAATGATGTCTTCGTTAACATCGGCATAAGATGTTGATCTTCCTCCTTGTCATGATTGATAGTCATTTCTTCTTCCTCTTGAGCCTGTGCCTGTGCTCTTGTAATGACCATATTAGCGTGTAGTATATGCTGACGTTCCCAGATTTCTATATCTTGGAGTGAACAAGCTTTTATACCCACAATATTGCCCATAATTATGTCAGCAATTGGTTCCTGTAATAAACAAGCTTTCACTTGACCTGAGAAAAATTGAGTATCAATGTGCACAATGGCCACAGGATAGAATTCCACCGTGCCTCCAAATAGGACACATTTTACATTCTCCCCGGTGCAGCAAGATGGGTCTACCAACGATTTGCGTATTCCAAAAGTTGTGCACCCTGTATCACGCAAGACTGAAACTATTTGATTATTTAAAAAACCCCTGTGAAACATTAGCGAGCCTTTTCCATCATGAGAGGCTAATGCAGGTAACAACGCGGGCACAGGATGACCGCAGGAAAGTCTGGAGACCACATCTGGCTGAAACAGAGTGCTGCATTCTGAACAATTTGATGGATTAAATAAATCAGCTGCACACGCATTTGCAATATTTGTGTTTTCCCCATTGGGATTAACTGCTCCTGTGTTACTACTCGTATTATGATTCCAGTTCGAGTTTTTTCGATCCATGCTCCGAGAGCGATTAAAGTTGTTATTACCCCGGTAATAATTCCGACTCTCTCTACCATTCTGAGGATTATTAGAATGCTGAGGACACGTACAACCTGGACAGTGTTGAGATAGAGAAGAGTTTTGGTTGTTCTTTGTATAATAGGATCTGTCTCCTCTGTTCATGTAGGTATTATCAGATCTACGCCATCCTCTGTTAGATTGAAAGTAACCCTGTGATGGTCTATTTCCATCAAAATATCGTTGGGAGTTTCTCTGATATTGATAAGGTTGATTGCCAAAATTGTACCGTCCTCGGAAAGATCCACTATTTCGGTCATTATTCCTGCCAACATTTTGATCCATACTTTGCGATCGAGCTCTAGGGTTGTTTATCTGCACTGAATGAGCTGATGCAACAGGTAATGCCTCTTTAATAGTAGAGTTGTCCACACTCTTCCCTGGGTGTGCCGTCATAAACTGGCGCCCTAACAACTCAAGGGATTGTAACGATTCTGGCTTCCGTTCATGTAAATAGGCCAAAAAATCATGGCTAATGTAAGAAAGTACTTTGTCTCTCAAAATAAGGTCCATCAAGTCCTCATACGTATGTTTGATTTTAGCCAACTCAATCCAACGATTGAAGCATAACTTTATAGTTGAAATAAACTCACTAAAGTCCTTGTTGCTTTCGGGTGTGAGTTTTTTAAATCTTAGCCTGTATCCATTCTCGTCTAATTGATACTTTCTTAAAAATAATGTTTTAGCTGCCTCATAAGATTTTATGTTTTCCTCATCCATTGTTGACACAGCTGTCAACGCTTCACCTGTCAGTAATGACATTAAATGTATCACCCATGATGATTTTTCCAGTTTGTATTCCTCACACACTGTCTGGAATCGGTTTAGGAAGCACGAAATGTCGTCTATATTTTGATTAAATTTAGGTAAGTGAAGTTTAAATGATGAAGCATGTTCTCTCTTGACCGAACCTGCCCCTTCTTGATTACTCTGTTTATTACTAGCTTCCAATTTGAGTCTCTCCAACTCTACAGAAGCCATTTTTTCTTCATGCAGAAATTGGGCTTTCTTAGCCTCTAAATCTATCTCATCTTGTCTTTTCTTTTCTGCCATTTCATCTTGTCTTTTCTTTTCTTCAAATTCTTCTTATCTTTTCTTTTCTGCTATTTTTTCTAACTGAATTCGTTCATCTTTTTCGATCTCTCTCATTCTTGCTCTCTCATCCCTCTCCAGTTTCTTTTCTTCTCTTTCCAGTTGCTCCATGGCAAACTCTTTAAGCTCCTGGCCTTGCATTCCCATCTCTTTACCTAGCTGGATAAAATGCTCCAGACTAGACATTATGTAATTTTACGTATATATATATCTATATATATAATATATATATATATATTAGTTACTTAGTCTGAATATGAATATGGGTACTGATGAGCGATAAGCAGCACCAATGCCAATTCGTTAAAATTCAGTACTCTGCAAATGTGACTTAGCAAGTAATCAATGCAAACAAAAAAAATTAGTGTCGTACACTATAAGACAGAACACGTAGTACAATAGTGTAGCAACAGAAGAAAATACTAAGGTGTAGAAAAAAAGGATAATGTTTGAAATATATGCTTACACTATAAGGTTAGACTAGACAAGACGAATTTACAACAAAAATCCATATATCAACATAATGATAGCTAGAGAAGACCAACAATAGACGTACAAAAATGCAGAAAAACTGAATTAAAAAAAACAGCTGACAAATACAAACAACAGTGAAAAAACAGGACAGCACGTCTATAACATAAAGTAAACATAGTATATTCACAAAGAGCGCTTTCCACACAGCATTTTGAGCCGGGCCTCTTTGAGAAAATATTACATAAATTTCCCTACTGACACCCTTGATTGCAGACCCGTCCGAAGATGAGATGTAATTCTGCTTATCAAGGTCCCACAAACCCCCAACAAACATAAAACAGATAAACAAAAAGGCTCTACTATAGAATTGTGTAAGACTAAGGCTACAACAAACTAGTCCACTTATCTTTTTATGATCCTTCCTCCGAGGTATAAATGCACGTGACAGTATTGTTGCCTCCAACATATGCAACAGGTAGAGCGAAATTTCATCGATGCAGATTGCTCCCACACGTAGAACTATCCATCTTGTTTCACTGGTTGAATGACTGTGCTTTGTCTTGACTGCAGAAATGTTGTTTGATTACTTTAATTTTTCCTGACGAATCCAACCTGGAACTACGTAGAGTGATGATAACTTTCGTCTCAAAAATGTTGATGAAGAAAATACGAACTTCTATTGGTAAAGTTCAGCAGATATTATGATTGAAGTGTGCTGTTTACTCTTTAAGTTTCTTCTTGCCGGCCCTAGTTTGAAGAAAACCGGTTGGAATAGGTTGCGCCGAAATTTCTATTGCTTTTCGATACTGTAAAATTCGTCAATGTGGCTAGGGACAGTAGTATCATTTGATAAAATCTTGTGGGTAGAACGAAATCCCGTGTATACTGGCCACCACTTTATACTGTTACCTTATACTTATTGAAGGCTATTGGGTAACGAGTGTATTAATGTGCTGCACTGGTCTTGTAAGATATTTTGATATAATAAACAACAGTCTCAACAGTAACGTACGGAATGGCCAACTTGAATAATCTTGATCAACAGCTTGTTGTACGTTTTATCACATTTAATATGTCACAATACAACATAAGTGTACTTCACTTCTTTTGAGAGCATATGATGATATGACGTTACACCAGTAATACAAATGTGATCAGTAGCAGCCATAAGCAATAATGTCGTTGTGCCGGTTTAAAGTCAGAATGTCTATGTATCGTCTACAACGCCTTCATACTTTACAAATCCGTATTGATTCAAATCACTTACTGTCCCTCTCCTTAAGCCACACACAATCAGGCACACATTCTTAATGAATTGAGTCAATTATCCTGACTCTGAAATATTTTTATAACAATAAACACTGGTCTGTCGCTCTCACATAAAAATCCATACACTTCGAAAACACCAGCCAGACACAACTGTGCTAACGATCACCTTCGTTCCCCCCGCAGAAGACCCTGTCCACGTCATACACTAAATACCTGTGTCACACCCATTCCACAACTCGCACGCTTTTACAATCGAAGCGTATTCGCGTTCTACTCCATTGCGCACAGCGATGAATTACCAGCCTGTGAGCAAAGTGATAGGTAACAGGCAGTGACGTACTAAGTTGGTGCGAGGGGGTGGTCCGCCCTGGGTAACATTAGTATTGGACACTACTATTACAGTAAAATAAAAAGGTGAAGGTAGTCCCATAACTCATTCTGCTGTAGGGGAGTGAACTGTTACAGGTTTCACTATACACTGTACTAGGTACAGCATTTGTGACCAGCAGAAAACTATACAAAACTGTTACAGGTTTCACTATACTAGGTACAACATCTGTGACCAGCAGAAAACTATACAAAACTGTTACAGCTTTCACTATACTAGGTACAACATCTGTGACCAGCAGAAAACTATACAAAACTGTTACAGCTTTCACTATACTAGGTACAACATCTGTGACCAGCCGAAAACTATACAAAACTGTTACAGCTTTCACTATACTATGTACAACATCTTTGACCAGCAGAAAACTATACAAAACTGTTACAGCTTTCACTATACTAGGTACAGCATCTGTGACCAGCAGAAAACTATACAAAACTTTTACAGCTTTCACTATACTAGGTACAGCATCTGTGACCAGCAGAAAAAATATACAAAACTGTGTGTGTGTGCGTGTGTGTAGGGACCGAAGAGTAGCAACTTTTTGAGAGGGGCATTTTCTCTGTATCTGTCAAACGAAGAGCAAGGTATAGGCCTCGACTGAGTGAGTAGTTTACTAAATCCGTGTTGGTTCAGTTGAGCGATCCAACCAGGTTACCATACCATACTAGAGTACGAGTCTAGGCTGCAATACCAGGTGCTCTAACCTGAGTCCTAGTCCACTAAAGCAGAAGAGGTATTCAGCAGGGCTGACTTACTCCATCCGTGTTTGAAATGTGCACTGAGTCCAGGAAAGCAAACTCTGCCATACTCTGAAACCATAGAACTGTATTGCTGTACCTAAGTGCTGGGACAGACCAAACTAAGAGTCAGAACAAACATCATCTCACCAGCTAGGCATCCGGTCTCACTACACAGGAGATTAAGGGGGTGTATGGCATCCGATTTCACTACACAGGAGATTAAAGGGGTGTATGGCACCCGATCTCACTACATAGGAGATTAATTTTTTGTGTGGTTTTTTCGGACGTTATTAATTATGACAAACATCGAAACAGTGTTGATATATATTTGGTGCAATATTTGATAGCACTGTGAAGGAGGAGTGGACAGAGGGAAGGGGGGTATGCAGTTGGGGGGGGGGGGGGGGAGATCTATGTCCGAGTTATCGTTTTTTTGGGGGGGGGGGGGGGGGGGGGTGGGGGGGGGGGGGGGGGGGGGGTTAAGGGTTAGGTCCATGTCTGTATTTTCGTTTTAGAACACATCTGCTATCATTTTGACGCATTGTAATTTTACTGCACTTCGCGCGCTAACCTTGATCCAAAATCCCACCCTTTTTTCGAGATTGTCCCGTGGGGGTGGGGTGGGGGGGGGAAGAGCCTCTAAAATGAGGAGTTTGCATTCACGGTCAAACTGAAATAGGGCGGGGGTGTTCGGGTTAGCGTTTTTCGGGTTAGCGATAAAGTACTTTACATTGTGTCGAAGCGATACGGTTACGATTCAATGGATGGGTTTGAAAAAAAATCGAAAAAAGGTGATTCGTCTTACAAGGACAAAAGACGAAGAAAGTAGTCTACGTTACGGCCACAAGGCCTTCGTCAGGAAAAGAAAGACAGTGAAGGCTAGATAGGAGACATAAGAACTTAAATGAATATAAAAATAAATAAAAAAAAAACAAAACCTAGGTACTTCCCTGAAGACGAAGCATCGAAATCCTATCAGGCTTGGCTGAAAAAGAAGTGACTCTTGACCCCAAGTGTTCACAATACATACTAAGAAACTAAAAAACGAAAAAATACCCAAACGTAATAAAAGTGTGGACTGGAAATAGAGGAGGAAATATTATGGATGATGGCATAAAAATGGAAGAATAGGATAAGAGTGGAAAGAGTCAAAATAGAGCAAGAGAGAAAAGGGTGACCTCAGACAAAGGTGTGGAAAGTGTTGAGACCGGCTGGTTTTAGACACCCCATGCGGTGGATAAGACGGTTCTCAAGCTGTTCTTGGCTGGCAGTGTCAGAGGAGCAGGATCGGATCGCAGTGACCTGGATGTCGATGGGACCATGGTGGTCAGGACCGGGGTCAAAAGTCACTTCTTTTTCAGCCAAGCGTGATAGGATTTCGATGCTTCGCCTTCAGGGAAGTACCTAGGTTTTATTTATTTATTTTTTTATATTTATATTCATTTAAGTTCTTATGTCTCCTATCTAGCCTTCACTGTCTTTCTTTTCCTAACGATGGCCGTAACGTAGACTACTTTCTTTGTCTTTTGTCCTCGTAAGACGAATCATCTTTTTTCGATTTTTTTTTCAAACCCATCCATTGTACTCCACGTCTTACCGCAGTTTATTATTTTTTTTTAAATATTAATGAAAATAAACTAAAATCCTGTTCAACCTCTGATAGGTTATAATTAGGATATATATTGTTTTCAATTCCAAATAATATGAACAACTGCCGATATGAGAAAGTGGCATCACATTTGTAAATAGGGATAATCACAATTGTGCTTAGGCCTATACGTTAAATAAAAAAATATAAAAAGAAACTATGAACAAGAATAATATTAAAGTGGAGGGGTGTAAAGGCCTGGTGGTTCTGGTTATATAACGGACTTTACCAGATATTTAATTGACTTTCATCTGTTTAAAGTCACATGCATTGTAAGAACAGCATCAGACCTTCACATTCCCAGCCACTATATATTAACATGTGTGTTCCCCTCAACTTCCTCGGTTACGATTCAATAACGTTCTCGTAAAATGGCAAGCCTTGTTCCACTATCCTTCCCATTTACCCCTTGCTTTCTACCTTGTATTGCAATTGACTTTTACTTTTTATTTCTAAGAAACGTCTTCCAAACTTCAACCTAAATGTCAGTAAGTCAACAACGCCGCCAATGTTTGTATTGCTAAGAAAGTGCTGCCATCTTATTTTCTAAAAATTAGGATTATTTCTTGAACTGAGAGATAGCAAATTTTGAAGACTAAAGTTTAATCATTTTTTTTTCTCTAAAAAACTTACACGAAATATATTGAAAGACCTGAAAACTGCTCTAACTATTTATGCTATAGTTTGGAATAAGCTGTAACATTTACTGATATTAATTTTACGAACTTGCAAAGACATACTCCATATTTTCTTCCACAACTATTACGTGATAGTTTTTAACTTCAAATACATAACAAGGTATTTTCTTGGTAAACAAAACGTAATTTGTGTGAAAGTTCTGGCTGATCCAAGGCTAAGGTTGTATGTGTTTCATATTTATTTGTGAAACGACTTCCGTAGTACTGAATACTGGTTCAAGTAGGGGACAGCAAACTGGAAGTCGTCACGTTGGCACAAAAAAAAAACAAAAAAACGCGAGTTTCATTTCAAGTTAGAATTTTTTTAAGGAAAAAAGGTGGCGGACGGAGGGGGTGTTTAAACTCGGAGCAGACATAGTGTTAGGTTAAGACTAGCTGTTTGACAAAGCTCGAAACATACTTGGGGTTAGGTTAAGGCCTGCTGTAACGTTAATAATAATAATAATAGCCCCTTCAGTCATAACTGACTATGGGAATGCGCCCCTGAGCTGACAGCCCTCAGCTGCTTATTTTTCTGGTGCTCCTTTCGACGTTTTCTCCCCTCCTCTGCTTGTTGTGTGAGCCTCTCTTCGCCCAATCTGAGTTGGCGCCGTAAATAGCATCGCCACTTAGTGCGATCGGCAGCTTCATCCTCCCATGTTGCTGGATCCATGTCCAGTGCCCTCATATCTCTTGCACACATCTTTGAACCTCAGCTGTGGTCGCCCAACTGTTCTCCTGCCATCTGCTAGTTGTCCGTAGAAGATATCTTTTGGGATGCGACCATCTTCCATGCGGCGAACATGACCAAGCCAGCGAAGTCTGCGCTGTCTAAGCAGTGTATACATACTTTGAAGGCCAGCACGTGACAACACCTCGACATTAGTCACATTATCTTTCCACGAGATGCCGAGGATGCGGCGTAGACACCGTAAATGGAAGGTATTGAGCCTTCTTTCCTGCTTAGCATAGGTCGTCCAGGTCTCGCTGCCATATAGGAGTGTGCTGGTGACGCAGGCATTATATACTGCAGCTTTGGTCTTCATTGTGAGTTTGGAGTTTCCCCAAACACGCGATGTGAGGCGGGCAAAGGTAGCTGCAGCTTTGCCAATGCGGCTGTCGATTTCTGTATCCAGTGAGAGTTTGTCATTGATGGTAGACCTTAGGTATGTGAAGTGATGCACCACTGCCAATTCATAGTTATTGATAGTGATAACTGGTGCAGCACCTGCATCCTGACTCAGCACATTCGTTTTCTTTAGGCTTATTGTGAGACCAAAGTCCTTGCATGCTTCAGTGAAGCAATTCATCAAGTTCTGAAGCGTTAATATGGATAGCCAATTTGCAGTATGGAGGATCTTGTCTACTGTCCTCTTCATCTACCCTAAATATTGATTGAATCTTTATGTTGGCCTTGTTGGGTTGAGTTACTTTATCAAGCATTCATTAGTCAGTCCATGACACTGTTAGGACCTTGACAGAAAAGGATAAATTGGTTGATGTAAAGAATAGTGGGACATCTATTCAATACGGCCTTAAAGAAATTCTAATCCTTACCCTAGCAAAGTGGGCAACTAATTTGGACGACATTGAACAGATGCCACACTCTCTTCATTTCAATCCACAAAATTCTTTGTTGTATTAATCATTAGTCTTCCACTGACAACATGCATGCTGTATTTATAAGAAGTCTAGTGCAGATACCTTTGCCCGCTTCACATCGCGTGTTTGGGGAAACTCAGACAACGAAGACCAAAGCTGTGGTATATAACACCTGCAACACCAGCACACTTCTATATGGCAGCGAGACATGGACAACCTATACTAAGCAAGAAAGAAGGCCCAATACCTTCCATCTGCGGTGTCTACGCCACATCCTTGGCATTTCGGGGAAAGATAAAGTGACACATGTGGAGGTGTTGTCACTTTCTGGCCTTCAAAGCATGTATACACTGCATAGACCGCACAGACTGTGCTGGCTTGGCCATGTCTGCCGCATGGAAGATGGTCGCATCCTGAAAGATATCTTTGTGGACAACTGGCAGATGGCAAAAGAACAGTTGGGCGACCGCAGCTGAGATTTAAAGATGTGTGCAAGAGAGACTTGAGGGCACTGGACATAAATCCAGCAACCTGGGAGGATGAAGCTGCCGATCGTACCAAATAGTGATGCACCCAGATTGGGTGAAAAGAAGCTCACACAACAAGCAGAAGAGAGGAGAAAACGTCGAAAGGAGCACCAGGAAAATAAGCAGCTGAGGGCTGCCACCTCAGGGGCACATTCCCATAGTCAGTTATGACTGAAGGGGCTATTATTAATGCAGGTGAATTAAGGTTTACTGTACACATGCAGCAATGTTGCTGAACTCACCATTGATAAGTCGTCAAAGTCAGTCTACTCATCCATGTCTAATTATTTGTCCTCATGTGTTGCATTCTTGTGTTGTCTATAGTTTGTTGCACTTTATTATTTTTAAAAAGCTGAAACAGGGTTAGGTTTAAGATTAGCATTAGAACAATAACCGCCAATGCTAACCCTTACCTTGTGCCGAACTTTGTCAGAAATGATTATTGACACACACACACAAAACAATTGGAGTGGTTTGGAATCACAAGTTGGGCTCACACATACACAGACCATATTTGATGACTTATCGATCGCCAGTTGGGGAACATGGCTGAGTGTGTACAATAAACTGTAATTCAACCAGGTAATGCTGTCATTGTTACCCTTCAGCTCCACAACGACCATAAGCCTTCAACAAATTCATGCCAAGCCTTCCTGTCCTGTGCCATTCACTGTCTTTTTTTTTTTTTTATAGAACATGATCATTGCCTTAGTGCTTGCACCCTATCCTTGACCTTTCAAATATCTTAGCATGTTAGTTAGTTCTATGCAAGACTCTACCAGTCTTATCTATGCATTTGTTCCAGTTGAGTTGTTGGTCTTGTGTCATTCCTAGGTATCGTGTAGTTTGGACTGTACTAATTTGTTGCCAGAGTACGACAGGGATGCCCCTTATCAACCACTCTATTTTTAACAGTCATAGACTGGGTGATGCGACAGACAACAGAGGGCAGTCCAAGAGGAATAAGATGGACTACATTTTCTACATTAGAAGATCTGGAATATGCAGATGACATTGCACTACTAGCACATTCACATCAACACATCCAGGAAAAAACGGATAGACTTAATACGTTTATCCAGCAGGTGGGCTTGAACATCAATTTAAGGAAGTCAGAGGTCATGACACTCAATGTGAGCAACCCTGAGCCCATATCAGTAAGGAATCAGCAACTGGTACAGACAGATTCCTTCACATACCTAGGATGCATAGTAACACCAGACGGCGAGGCAGGCAAAGACATCAACATCAGAATGAATAAGGCAAGAACAGCCTTTTTTAGCCTAAACAACATCTGGAAGTCCTCTCAATACAGCACAAGCACAAAATTAAGATTATATCAGAGCTGTGTGCTTTCTGTGCTTCTCTATGGTGCGGAATGCTGGAGAGTTACAGAGAAGGAAATGTCGAAATTGTCCTCTTTCCACACAACATGCCTAAGAAAAATTATCCGAATCTTTTGGCCGAATACCATCACCAACCAAGATCTGCTTACTCGGAGCAAGCAAGAGGACATGCACACCATCATAGCTAGCAGACGCTGGAGCTGGGTTGGCCATGTCCTCAGAAGAGACCCCGATGCCATCACAAGAACAGCTATGCTTTGGACCCCTGAAGGAAAACGAAAGAGAAGCCGACCAAAAAACAACCTGGCGGAGGACTGTGGAGGCTGAGATGCAAAGAATGAACCAGAGTTGGGGCACTGTATGAAGGATGGCCACCGACCGAGCAAAGTGGAATCAATTTTTTGTTGCCCTACAAGACGCCACTAGGCATGATGGCCACTGACTGCTTTGACGGTCGGCGGCTAAGGATCAAAGAAGATCAAAGAAGAATTTGTTGCCCCTGTAAGTTTGTGTCAATTATCTTATTTTTAACAATCCTGCGTTTACTGAAGATCATTCCTACTGTCTTATTAGCATTTAATTGAAATCCCCATTTATTCAGGGGGTTAGAGTGGCTCAGAGGTATGGCATCTGCATCATATTCAGGAGGTACCAGGTTTGAATCCCAGTTGAGGGATTATAATTTATTGAAATATTTTTTTCAGAACCAGTGGTCCTAATTATGTCATACTCCCCGTGGTCTCATGGGTAGTGAGATCGGATGCCTAGCTTTCTCGGATAAGGACGCAAAATTAGGAGGTCCCACGTGCAAGTTGTGCACATTAAAAATCCCACGGCAGTTGGAAATCGTAAAGAGTAGGCTTATCAGGCCGCTGCCGTGGCAAAATTTAAAAATTAGGAAACCTACCCACCACAAAAATATTTATAGAATGTCTGATTCCTATACATTATATACACACATTAGGATTCTCACTGGTGCTATGGAGTTCATGCACTGTGCTGAGATCCTCCTTGTGTGATCTAAGGGAGAAGATCGGAGCACTGATGGCGTTGTCCGTGTGCAATGAAGATGGTCCTTTAAAACCAAACCAAACTTCATTTATTCATCCATTTATTCATCCATTTATTTACTTTATTTATTTGTTTTTGGAGATTATTGTCCAATTTTGTTGGATTTTCCCAGATCTCCTTATAGCATCATCTGCAAACTGTGTTAAGTTGTTGGTGATATCTTTAAATTCTTCATTCAAATAATGTTTTCATTAATGTAAAAATTGAAGGGTATAAAACTGATCCTTGATGAATGCCATTCTCTTGTTCATGCAGTTCTGGCCTGTCATTGTTAAAATATCTATCTTGAAGGAAGTTCTGTAAGTTTGTTTTTTATTTTAATTGTTTTTTTTGGAAAGGGGAGGACACACTAACATACATTCACACAATTTTACAGTTTTGATTTACTATATTTGGATTGAGTGGACGGGGGAGAAGATATTATATTTAGATATTGGAAATTAGATTTTATTATCTTGAATTTACTACACTATATATCCTAATTATAACCCATCAAGGGTTGAACAGGATACTTTATCTTTAAAAAAAAAAGTGCCTTCTTTATCTCTTTCATGTTAGTCTCAATTTGCCTTCTCCGTGTGTTTGTCAAAGTCCCTCTATCTCTCATACCCTAGGGATAACTGAAAGAAGACTGCCTTGTAATGCTATCAGCAGGTTTCCTCAATGTGTGCTCTGTCCATCTCCAGCATCTTCTCCTCACCTCACAGGCACTTGTCTGGTTCCTGTCAACGGTTCCACATTGATGATCTTGTCATCAGTTTCACATTTGTGATCTTGTCATCAGTTCTACATTTGTGATCTTGTCATCAGTTCCACATTAGTGATCTTGTCATCAGTACCACATTAGTGATCTTGTCATCAGTTCTACATTACTGATCTTGTCATCAGTACCACATTAGTGATCTTGTCATCAGTTCTACATTACTGATCTTGTCATCAGTTCTACATTAGTGATCTTGTCATCAGTTCTACATTAATGATCTTGTCATCAGTTCCACATTAGTGATCTTGTCATCAGTTCCATATCAGTGATCTTGTCATCATTTCTATATGATCTTGTCATCAGTACCACATTAATGATCTTGTCATTAGTTCTACATTACTGATCTTGTCATCAGTACCACATTAGTGATCTTATCATCAGTACCACATTAGTGATCTTGTCATCAGTTCTACATTAGTGATCTTGTTATCAGTTCCACATTAGTGATCTTGTCATCAGTTCCATATCAGTGATCTTGTCATCAGTTCTACATTAATGATCTTGTCATCAGTACCACATTAGGGATCTTGTCATCAGTTCTACATTACTGATCTTGTCATCAGTTCTACATTAGTGATCTTGTCATCAGTTCCACATTAGTGATCTTATCATGTCATTTCATCCTTCTAATCTGCTCAAGCACCCATTTATGACAAGTCTAGTTTTTTTTAAGTTTATTGCTGTCATGAGTTGTGATACTTGACTTGAGGATAAGATAGTTGATGATAATCTGAAACAGAACTGAGCATTGCACAAGCCAGGTACTACAGACTTATCATAAGGGACAATCTCATTCTTTTTTTAATCAACTGTGAAACAGGGTTAGAATTCTGTGCTAACAAGTTAGACGGATTTGTCGTTTCAGGAGGACATACACTTTCTGATAATACGTGCAGTCCACGTTTGCTTCCTTTAATGTCAAGATTATTATATGGGTCTCTCTGCATTTCTCGCATTTCTGTTTTTGTTATAACTTCTGGCTACATAGAAAATAGAGACATTCCTGAATGTATTAATAATAGTGTGCCGATAGTTACAGTAATTGTAATCAATAAAATCTCAATTTTTCTCCCATATTTGTGTGGTTAGTTTACCAATGTATTTTTTTTTTTTTTTTGGGACCTTCCGTGTTCTCTTTCTCAGCTGAATTTACCAATTATTACAGGTCCATATCTTTTTATCCAAAATAATCAAGGACAGCTGAGTTTCAAAAACCGGATTTTTTTCAGTTTGTTGGTTGTCATGTGTAGTTTTCACGGGTCACAGAGGAGACAAGGAAAGAATATGACTACTGTTCTCTCAGACATGTCATAAGAAACAACCAACATGAGGTTGTACATGAGGCTATGGTGATCTCATCATATAAAACACATGTCTACAGTTACCATGGCTACAAGAGCACATAATGATGTGGTGCAGTTTTATTGTAAGGGATGGACCAGCTGTAGTGGTGGCAGCATGTTCTATAAGGAACAAAAAGGGAAAGAACTGTGATAAAAAAAATGCTTGTCCTGACTTGGTTAGCTGACTTTGACTTTGCAACTTCTTGTTTTTAATTTCAGAGTTTAGACAAAGAATCTAAAATAATCATGTCTACAGATGTTTCTGAAGCAGAGCCTTTTGAACACAGAAATAAAATAGAAAATGAATTAGGTCAAGATTCAGAAATTCGTCAAAATGCAGTGCCAAAGAGAACTTTCACAAAGACAATTCTGAAACAAGGTGAAGGCTTTTTACGGCCATATTTGGAGTCTGTCTGTGTTGTGGACATTACTTATAGGACAAATATCACGAGAGGAAAAAAAGCATCAGATTATGCTGGGAGAACAGGTTGACCACTTTAAATATCTTGGAGCTGTTTGTGGTAAAGTGGGATGTTATAAATATTTATAGGGGACTTAGTGTACTGACTGAGATCAGCTGTGAAGGTATCTATATCTAATAAGGGTAGTGTATTATAGATAACCTTACTTGCTACCACATATTTCTACCTCAGTCAGAATTATACTGGAATATAGTGATGACTACGTTGAATGTCTAGGGTATGTATATGATGAAGTGTAAGTCACAACAACAACAGACAGATAAACAATTTAATTTATTCCACCACACTTGACAACACTGTGACACTCACATACATATAACACTCTATGAGAATATCTTAAATGAGTCACTGATAAATTTTCAAATATCAATATGTATTCAGTGCTGTCATTAATGTAGATGTGTCCTGATTCAAATACAAAGTGAACCAGGAATCACAATCAATTTTAATTACAAGTTATATGTGCAGAATTTATCAATATGAATCTTGTAGTGACATATATTATTAATAGTATCCTATGTGTGTCAGTTGTGTAGTAGTAATATGAGGTAATACTGGTTTTGTTTTGTTTTTTCAAGCTCTGTTGGTATTTGTCATCATGACTTCAATAGTTTGTTTCTGTTGGAACTAGTATTAGAGATGTTCTCAGTTCCTGGCATTAAAACAATTAATTTCCCCTCTTAATTTTATTTTACAATGTCAGTTTAAGATGGGGGTACATAATGTTGAGCTCCATGGCCACACTTTCTTAACTTTCGTGATGACTGCAGTAAAAGACTCCTCTGCTCGATTACTTTGATGAGTTCTGGAGCCACCTCACTGGTTGCTATATGGACCAAGGAGTATGCTGTCCGCCTCTGGATTCAGCAAAGCTCTGACCAGGTGCTGCTCAATAACTTTAAGACCACGGTCCCTGAAACAAGAAGGTTGTACCTCCTACTTCAGAACTAATTTATACTCTATTTCTACACTGAGCACAATACATAACAAACCTGAGTTCAGAGCGTTAGGCCAACTGTCAGCTTCATCTGAAATACTTTACACCAGTATATTCCTCCTTAATGGTTACTACGCCTCTGCAATTCCAGCATTATTTCTTTCTAGTCAATAATCTAGGTGTCAGTGTACTGCTTGGCAATTCCATGTAGTTTTACTTTCCTCCGACACCTTCTGTTCAGGCTGGAGCACTATAGGCTTTACCTCATGTTCGCTACTGAACCACACATATATACAGACATAAGTATCAATTTACATTCAATTTTCATTAAAAGATGTCAAATATTTCAAGCTTACCACAATTCATGGAAATATTACACAGTGACGTTGAATGGTAATGAATATAGCACAACTTCGATCTGCCGATGTCCCAGGCTTTTATTTAGAAAAAATATACCCTGGTGCTCAACGCACTGTTTCTTAGTAGGTTTATTACAAGATGTGGCCCGGAACAGACGCCCTGAATTGAGTATATTCGCAGCTCTAACCAATCAAGCCATGTCTACACATCTTTTCAAAAAAGTACCCCTTCTCACGTTTCCCCTGACAACACAAGATAGTATTTATAGTCCGACTAATCGTGTTTAGCCTTACATTTATTGCGCTCCAATCAAATAGGAGGTAACATGTCAGCCTATTTCCCGTACAATGGTGGGGTGAAAATCTGTCACTGAGCGATTCTGAATTTGGTGTTGTCTGACACTATCACTATTTTCTTTTGGCTATAATTTGTTAATTCCTAGACTATTTGCGTAACGTTTAACATATTATTTGTCAGCAAGTCCTAAGGAACCCAAATATACAAATTTAAAAGATCTAAGTGGCTGCGTTCAAAATACGCAATTTCTTCTACCTCCTGTTTACTTCGAAGATGTGCTGTCTGGGTACTGTAATGTTTTCAAACGTAAACCAGTATAATGTCATGTTTCCCAATAAGAATTTTGTAAGTTTTAAAACCTAACTCTCGGATGGGTAGTGTTTTTTATCACTGACGATTTAAAAAAAAGCCAGTGCTTGTGGCCTTACACGCGTGATGGCAGCAATTGTGTATCGCGCGACTCGTGTTAGTATTGCCTGTGTCCCTGCTTTCTGCCTCTCCCTTCTCTCTATCCTTTTAGTCCATCTGTCTTTTGTTTTTGGTAACATAGTGTAGAAAAAGACATGAATGGAATTTTAAATCTAGGTCAACTTGCGTATTTCAAGGTTTTTCTTAGAAATGGAGTACATTTTTTTAGGGTGTTTGGGAAACGCGTGTATGTTGCAGAAGGCTTTTACTATCAACGTGAAACGTTACAATTTGCAGACGCAGGAGGAAACAAGGGGGATTTCGAGTACAGTCATTGTGACAGCACTGTTCTTTACCATTCTTCTTTCCTTTTATTAAATTATTTGTTAGGCTTTACATTTACCTGATAATTTATATATGTGGATTAGAATATTTCACGACACTGTTATACACTGAAAGGAAGGCATCAAAAAAGAGTTGGTTACCTGAAGAGCAGCAGCTGGGAGACTTTTTCAGGCCATAAATTTAGGATTCCTGAGATAAAGAAAAATTGGCAAAAAGACGAATATGATTATATACTGCTCCATGACTAGACTGGAACCAGGCCAGGAGACAGACAGCCGATAAGATAGTATGGTGCTCTCTCTGGCAAACCTCTACACCACAGGGTGGTAGAGGAATGGCTAAGTAAGAAACATGAGCTGCTTCTACACAAGATTTGATATGAAGTAGAGCTGCATGAAAACTGCACCCTTTTCTTCAAATCTTTAATTTTGATTGAATTTAAAATCTCCATGCAAGATAATTTTTTATTTATCTTCTCCAGGTCTGACCTGGAACAGGCACTGGAAATTGAACCAGCAAATCGTGTCGTTGCATCTCTGTTGCAGAAATGTCAGCAATGAACTGGTCAGAAAAGATTTGTGTATTCATTCTCGTTGGAGATGTGATTTTGAAAATACCACCTAGAAAAGTGGGTACAGGTGTATACATCGGATGTGAACTGTGACAATAATGGTTTATTTTATGATATTTACCTGACAATTTTTGATATCTGATATAATTTAAGGTTTCCCTGACATTGATCTAGCACGTTGTGCGGTCTTATTCACCTTTTTCCAGGGTCTTGTCGTTCATTTCTTCTCATCTTCTGCTCACCACTCCTGGCTTTGATTTTCATCTTTGCAGATTTGACCACAGTGCTTTGTTTGTCCCTCTGTGGGGAAATATTCTTCATGTGGTATTAACACAACAGATTGGGATAACATCCATTCAACAAGTTAAAGATAGGAACTATGGATGAGTGTAACTGTGGCACTGATAAAATGACTGCTGAACATCTGCGTTAAAGGTGCCCAACATTTGAGAAACAGAGAAATAGTATGTTATTTGGTAAGTGTGCACACTTTATAATACACACTGATATTAAAGGGTATATGCACAAACATTAGGCACAGTACTTTCTGCGATTTAAGAGATCTTCTACTGTAATTCTGAAAACACATAACAGTAGTAAGTTACAGACTTTCATGAATGGGTGCTTGCATAGAATAGAAGGGATAACATGTGAGATAGATATCTCAGTTTTTGTACTTCATGTTCCACAGCCACACACCAGTTCTCTTCTCCATGTGTTTTTTTAATCTACCTCTACTTCTGTTACCCTAGGGGTTCCAGAACAAGGACTGCCTGGTAACGTCATCGGCAGGTTTCCTTAGTGTGTGTCCTATCTATCTCCAATGTCTTCTTCTGATCTCTTGTTCTATTGGCATTTACCTGGTTCTTGTCATCAGTTCCACATGTCATCCCTTCTATTTTATGCAAGCACCCATTCTTGAAAGTCTGTAACTTACAACTGTTTTCTTTGAAAATGTTCAAGTAGTCATCTGAGAGTGTACAAAGAAGAAGTTTTTGGTATTCTGTGAGTTTTTGAAGAAAAAAACAAATATACAACAAAGGTAATGCTTCTGTCTTGGACATATGACAAAGAAAATAGCCGTATTGTGGCTACAAGGCCTTCATTAGGAAAAGGCAAGACAGTGAGAGCAGTTTTTGTTGTTCTCCATGTTTCACAGCCATACAATAGAACTGACTTGACATTTGAGTTGACAGAGAATCCATTTGGAAACTGAGATGACGATTCTGATTTCTGTGTTGAACTTGATCTTCCCCAAATTCCACACATTTCCCAAATTCAGTAAAAGCCCTTCTTGCCTTTTGTATTCCTGATTTACCAGTACTGTTGCTGTAGACTAGATTTTCTTAATTTGTGTGTGTGTGCCATGGACCCCGCTTTGATTGTCCAATGAAGGCTATGGGCCCCTTTGATTGTCCAATGAAGGCAGTGGACTTCTTTGATTGTTCAGTAAAGGTTATGGACCCCTTTGATTGTCCGATGAAAGCTATGCGCCCCTTTGATTGTCCAATGAAGGCTATGGGCCCCTTTGATTGTCCAGTGAAGGCTATGGGCCCCTTTGATTGTCCAATGAAGGCAATGGGCTTCTTTGATTGTCCAATGAAGGCAGTGGGCTTCTTTGATTGTCCAGTGAAGGCAGTGGGCTTCTTTGATTGTCCAGTGAAGGCTATGGGCCCCTTTGATTGTCCAATGAAGGCAATGGGCTTCTTTGATTGTCCAATGAAGGCAATGGGCTTCTTTGATTGTCCAATGAAGGCAGTGGGCTTCTTTGATTGTCCAGTGATGGCTATGGGCCCCTTTGATTGTCCAATAAAGGCAGTGGGCTTCTTTGATTGTCCAGTGACGGCTATGGCCCCTTTGATTGTTCAATGAAGGCAATGGATTTATTTAGTTGTCTGATGAAGGCTATGGATCCCTTTCATTGTCCAATGAAGGCTATGGGCCCCTTTGATTGTCCAGTGAAGGCTATGGGCCCCTTTGGTTGTCCAATGAAGGCTATGGGCCCCTTTGATTGTCCAGTGAAGGCTATGGACCCCTTCATGGAAAAAATATAACTAAACTTAATTAAATATTTTTAATTTTGAGTTATGTACACGGACACTCTAAAATCCAATCACAGACCCCAAAAGGTCCACAGACCACCAGCTGATAAACCCTGATGTAAACTATTCAGTGACAGAATGATGTATTGATTGATGAAACGCTTGATGTATTTTTTTTTTTTTACATATCAGATTTACTGGAACTTTTGAAATGATTATTTGTTTTAATGTACATAAAATTGTTTGTTCCTGTATCTAAACTTTGTTTTCTGAAAAAAATTAGATGGGTTGTGTTATTCCAGATACTGCAGAAATTTTAATATACACAGATGTTTATTTTCTTATGATTTTTGTGCTCAAATTTTTTTCTCCAAATTTTGAGTCTCCCTTCAATTTAAGATAGTTAATGTCTTCATTTGCTATGTTTACTTATTAATCCTTTTTTTTAAATATGTCCATGGTGAATTGATTCCTATTATAACATGGCCACATGGTTTAGTATAGATCTGTATTATATTAGCTATTAGCATTCCAAGATGATGTGGTTAATTGTTGACAGCACAAATGTTCTATTTATTTTTGCCCTTGATTGTCCATGTCACAAATTCTGTAGGTCTATCATGCTATAAATGTCTCATAACCAGATAGGGATCTTAACTTTTGCAGGAGCACTTCCCTTCAATAAGCAAAGAGTTTATACCAGCCTTTCTCTTCCTTTTTATCCTGGAAGAACCCTTGAAATAATTTGTCGTGTCTCGGGGAACCCTTGCATAAAAATTATGATATCTACAGCTGACGTTTGGTTAGCGTGATCAGTAAGTTGAATTATAATTATCCATTGATCAGTAAGTTGAATTATAATTATCCATATTATATCTACAGCTGACGTTTGGTTAGCGTGATCAGTAAGTTGAATTATAATTATCCATATTATATCTACAGCTGACGTTTGGTTAGCGTGATCAGTAAGTTGAATTATAATTATCCATATTATATCTACAGCTGACATTTTGTTAGCGTGATCAATAAGTTGAATTATAATTATCCATATTATATCTACAGCTGATGTTTGGTTAGCGTGATCAGTAAGTTTAATTATAATTATCCAATAATAATTGTCAATGTTTTTTTTTAAAGTGGAGAATGATTTTGTCTGTGGATCTGTTTATTTTGTCTGTGGATCTGTTTATTTTGTCTGTGGATCTGTTTATTTTGTCTGTAGATCTTTTTATTTTGTCTGTGAATCTGTTTATTTTGTTTGCAGATCTGTTTATTTTGTCTGTGAATCTGTTTATTTTGTCTGTGGATCTGTTTATTTTGTCTGTAGATCTGTTTATTTTGTCCAACTTATCAGCTTACTCTTTTTGTGTGGTTCCCCCCCCCCCCTCCCCAGAAGAATTAAACTCTAATGTAAACTCTAATGCAAGTCAGTAGTGTAGGTAGAGGAAACTATTTTTATTTCTTACTGGTTTTTTTTTTTACCTTATCTAAGTAGGCTTAAAAGTCTTATCGCAAATTTCTGCTCTACATGTTAGTTGCTTATCCTTTACAGGACGTGGCAATCAACCCCAGCTTTTATTGGCTGTTTGTGATTTTTCTAGGCAATTTTTACGTTCACTAGTTTGCCATTGCTTTCTGAACGGTACGGCGCTTATATCATTGTTAAAAATCCACACAAAGCGATCTGCTACCAAACCGCCTGCAGCAGGTTTCGAACCTGGTATATCTGGATTATGAAACTGCGTTCATATCCATTAGGCCACAGACGCCGACGCTCTACATGATGCTGATAAAATATGGTATTTCGGGGTGGAGAGGCTGATGTCATAAGCCTACCATTCTCCCTTTTCATGCAAAACAGCGCTTACCAATTATCAACAGCCTGCCCTGTCTTGCGTCAAAAACCAAGAATGGACTCAACCAAGTGAACACTGTCCTATTTTGCATTGCCATACGGAGCAGCTCCATCCCTGCTCACCACTACGAGCGCTAACATCACCCGGTGCGCAAAGGGAAAAAACCGAATCAATCATTATCTCTTGCAGAAGCCTAGGGTTCCGTGAAACTCCGTTTGAGAAACCCTGGTTTATACACTACACAAACAACCCCTGATCTAATAATGCATGAAAAAGATTATGTAACTTATATACATATACATAGAGCTTTCTTAATGAAATATTTGAAACCAGAAACTGTACACATTGTCCTGTGCTTTGAGTGAACGATATTTTGGGACATAAAAATTAACTCAGCTTATCCAAGTAATCTAATCAACAGAAGTCAACATAAACAGATTTATTTTTTAACAAGGCCGAGAGGACAGTTGCCTGAGACTTGTAGAATAGCTTAGAGTTGAGTGAAAATACAATTAAGCAAGTTTGAGTTAAGTGGACTGCACTGATCTCTTTTGAGATTCCCTCATTTATTTTTTGTTTTGTTTTATTTACGTTTCTAATAATTTATTTTCAAAACACAAAAATATGTTGATGTCAGTTTTGGTTCTTCTATTATACTTTAAATTTTCACCTGTCATTTACTCATGTTTGTTCCTGCTATACTGTGCAGTCCGGATAAGTAGAAGTCACAGGGATCATCAAAAATACTTCTACTTAATCAGGAATTCTGCTCATAGATATTTACATCAGGATAACAGTTATAGCATGAAGCAAGGATTTTAACCATGCAGAAAAAAACTATTTTAATTTTCATTTCTGCATCTCTTAAAGTTTTCAAAAAAAATTTAGTGAAGCCAAAAAATATAGTGTCAAGTTAATTGCTAGTAACATAGTCTTCTCTTCTTCTTCGATCCTTAACCAACGACCGTCAAAGCAGTCAGTGGCCATCACGCCTAGTAGCGTCTTGTAGGGCAACAACAAATTGATTCCACTTTGCACGGTCGGTGGCCATCCTTCGTGCAGTGCCCCAACTCTGGTTCATTCTTTGCATCTCAGCCTCCACAGTCCTCCGCCAAGTTGTTTTTGGTCGGCCTCTCTTTCGCTTTCCTTCAGGGGTCCAAAGCATAGCTGTTCTTGTGATGGCATCGGGGTCTCTTCTGAGGACATGACCAACCCAGCTCCAGCGTCTGCCAGCTATGATGGCGTGCATGTCCTCTTGCTTGCTACGAGTAAGCAGATCTTGGTTGGTGATGGTATTCGGCCAAAAGATGCGGTGAATTTTTCTTAGGCATGTTGTGTGAAAAGAGGACAATTTTGACATTTCCTTCTCTGTGGCTCTCCAGCATTCCGCACCATAGAGAAGCACAGAAAGCACGCAACTCTGGTATAATCTTAATTTTGTGCTTGTGCTGTATTGGGAGGACTTCCAGATGTTATTTAGGCTAAAGAAGGCTGTTCTTGCCTTATTCATTCTGATGTTGATGTCTTTGCCTGCCCCACCGTCTGGTGTTACTATGCTTCCTAGGTATGTGAAGGTATCTGTCTGTACCAATTGCTGATTCCTTACTGATATGGGCTCAGGGTTGTTCACATTGAGCGTCATGACCTCAGACTTCTTTAAATTGATGTTCAAGCCCACCTGCTGGCTAAATTTATTAAGTCTATCCGTTTTTTCCTGGATGTGTTGATGTGAATGTGCCAGCAGTGCAATGTCATCTGCATATTCCAGATCTTCCAATGTAGAAAATGTAGTCCATCTTATTCCTCTTGGACTGCCCTCTGTTGTCTGGCGCATCACCCAGTCTATGACTGTTAAAAAAAGAGTGGTTGATAAGGGGCATCCCTGTCGTACTCCTGTGTTCACCTCGAAGGTTAGGTTGCTCTGCCCAACAGTACACGTAAAGTTGGCATAGAGGCTTTTTATGATTGTCACTATGCAGCTTGGAATTCCATAAGCCCTCAGTATTTTCCATAAACTGTCCCTATGTATGCTGTCAAAAGCCTTTTCAAAATCAACAAAATTTATGTAAAGCTGTCTTTGCCATTCTGAGCACTGCTCTATAATGTTCCTGAGAGTGAATATATGGTCTACACATCTTCTGTTCTTTCTAAATCCTGCTTGTTCTTTCCTCAGTTTGTAGTCTACTGCCTTTGAAATTCTCTGTATAATTATCCTGCCTAGTATTTTGCTGGGAACTGAGAGAAGAGTGATTCCTCTCCAATTATTGCAGTCTGCAAGATCTCCCTTTTTGGGCAATTTGACAATTATTCCTTTGTTCCACTCTGATGGTGTTGTCCCCGTTTTCCACACTTGTGCAAATAGTGGTTCTAATAGTTCTGCTGCTAGCTCAGGGTCTGTCTTAAATAGCTCTGCATTTAAGTTATCATGGCCCGGAGCTTTACCGTTCTTTAACCCTTTGATTGCAGTAACATAGTAGCAAGCGTAAAAACTTTCAAATCGCATTTTGGCAGGGTATTGTTGTATGCACTGTTAGCATTGCCCACACGGATTCTTAGAACGATAACTTTCGCCTGTCAAAAGTAAGCTGACGTAAAGAGTTACCTGTTGTCTAGTGCTTTCCTTTCTTCTTTCTTACCAGCGACCGCCAAATACTGGTTTATGTTAATAATATTGACTATTCACAGAAGTCTGGTTTATGTTAATAATATTTACTATTCACAGAAGTCTGGTTTATGTTAATAATATTGACTATTCACAGAAGTCTGGTTTATGTTAATAATATTTACTATTCACAGAAGTCTGGTTACACTTTTTGTCTATCTTCAGATCTCAAACAGGTAGTCCCTTTCCTGTCAGAGTTTAACGCTAGCCCTTTTCTCTCAAATCGAGGTGAACCAGTGTTTGCTCAGTCAGCCTGACGAGTACGTGCTTGCTGGTTTAATGATTGTTAGCGTTATAATGTACCAGCGGAAGCTAAGATTTTTATTACCCAGTTATTATCGCCTGTTCATGAAAAAACATATATGTATGGCCACGTAGTATCAGTACTTAGGTAATGAAGGCAGAACTTCTACTTATGCGAGTCTACATTTGAGTTGGGACACACAAATTTCCTTAACTTATCCTAAAATTGTAGTTATCAGAATTCAATATAACTGGAGTTTTTTAACAAAGCCAAAGAAGACTTATGGCCAGGACCTCCACAAATGCTTCTACTTAAAGCGAAAAATTTGGCTTAAGTGAGTTCTGCTTAAGTGGACTGCACTGTATAATGTTTTACTATATAATGCGTTTCATCAAGTAGGTCTATTTTTGACAACTGGAGTGTGGCATGATTATCAATATTCTAAAAGTGGAATCCTTTGATGTTCATTTTAGAATGAAGTTTTTTTTAAAAATATGAAAGTTCGTTTTGGTGGAAAACATAAGGCACTGCGATAGAAAATAAAATAATGTAATTATATGTTTTGCTGTATATAATTTGTTGATACATTTTATGTTGTAAAAACAAAAAAAAGGGTTGATGCTGGTGACTTCTTGTGCTGATTAATTATAACGAGCCAAGAAAAAAAAATCATTTCAAAACAATGTACTGCTAGCTACAGATCTTTGGGGATTGGGGGGGGGGGGGGGGTGTGTTTACAATTGTTAATTTTACTTGCTTAAATTAGTGCTATTTAAACTGTTTCTGTCAAAATGGATACATTTTTTTTCCTTGCAGCAGCTGACATGTGTTAAGTCTTAAAAGCAACAATTAACTTTGTATTATGCTGAAAAAGTGCAGACATGAGGATATCTGACTAACCAAATGGGCTTGCTAGTCAACCCCTGCCAGAATAATATACTTGCTAAGATAATGTTTCTGCAGTACATAATGTTCTGTTAATGTTGATGGTTATGGAATGTTTCTGGTGGGTGGTGTGGTGCATCAAAGGCTGACAAGGACGAAGTCAGTATGGTCGGGCTTACGGATGGCCGACAAGTGGGTAAATAGGTTTATCTGCATACGCGAATGATAAGCGTTCTTTCATCTATACAGACTGTAATCACACACCACAGCAAACGTAGAAGTCAGGAAATGTTTGGAACAAGCTGTAACGTTAAACGATTTATTACAACAGACTCACGAAGACATCATGGGACGGCAGTTCATAATACAGCATGGAGCATCAATGGTAAATCCACAAATTCCATAGTAATCAAGCAAAAACATCCCTTATAAACAAAAACAGTCTTCAATATATCAGAATTCTCCCCTTTACAAAAATATCCTGGAAACACACTAGCGAGATGGAAGAAACGCCATCTCCAAGCTCTGCCAGCAATCTACTGTCCCGAGATTTTTGTATCTCAGTACAACTCAGTAAAAAATACACATGCGCGGACTCACCGCAAGAGACCACAGCTCAGGCTCCCCCGTAACCTTCCCGAACATTTGAGCACTCATTTTTTTATCCTATTTAAAAAAAAACACAAAAAAAACTAGCAACTAGTCAGTTGAGCTGTGTTCAACAATTACTGAGCATACAGCTCCCAACTAAGAAAAATCTCTCATCACTCAGAGCGTGTTTACTAGCTGTTGCTGTCTATTTTGCATATATGTTTAAAGACATCAACCTGTTAAGTATTTTGACAGTCTAAGAAAAGGGAACTGGTGATTTACGTTAGTGACAGGTTTGATTCCTGGTTATCTTACCTTGTCTTATGCTTACTGCTCGTCTTGTCTTAGTTTCGCTCAGGTCTGTGCCATCTCTGGGCATGCGCAGGTTTTGGCGCGAGACCAGGAAACTTCCGTCTTGGTAGTGTACTCTGGGCGTTCTGATCGGAGAGAGGTCCGATAAGTTTTCCTAGCCATTTTTCGGGGATCTGGAAGTTCTTTGTATGACTAAGATGTCATCTTTCCTTCCCCAAGTGAATTCTATATGCCAGGAATGGCAGTGTAGTGTTTTGTGTATATAGGATTCTGAAATAAGGTAATAAAGTCCATTTTACTACACTTCGATTACCTTTAGAAGCCATGATGAACAGAGTTCACAGCTGACTTATTACATAGAGCCCTATCTTGGGTTCTTGAGACGGGAACCAAGACCAAGTTGTCTTTTGTACCTTAGAAACCCAGAGGAAAGTTATTTACTGGAGTATCCCGCCATTCAGACGGTGGGAGTGGCAGGAATTGGTACACAAATATATATAACACAATAAGGTACTGATATGTGAGGCCCGCTACTTGCGGCCTATTGATATCGCCATAAAGGTCCGTTGTCACGGCCTTTATTCTTCAGGAGAAGAGGTGTCTGGCATGAGACGTCAGCAGAAGTCTTAGCCTTTTGGTTAGGCCATTAAACCGCCTGGTCCCGTGCGGTATATTTTGTACAGGAGTACCTGACAGGGGTTCTGTCAGGGTACCTGAACTTTGCTAGTATATAGAAGCAGAAAGTGGATTGACAGGCCATCATTGTTGGCTCCATACATTTGTGATTATGCAAGTGCTTACCATCATAATATGTTCCATGATTATTGTGTCATTGACTGTGTCTTCCATAATACTATCGTATGTCTTGCAATAAATGTAATAAAACGTCAGCAGCAGTTCCTTCCTTCACTGACCTCTGCATGTGGATGAGAGTGGGTTCAGTGTAAAGCTGTTCAGAACCCAGTAACGTATTCGTCTACACACACACCACATCATCCCACAGCAATATTCTAGTACTACACGTCAGAATACATGTATGCTGTTTCTGTGAGTGACTGCAGTACACCCTGACAGAACCTCACGCTGGTGACTTAAATCATCACTACAACTTGGTACTGTCCAGGATAACACGACACGCTCAATCTACTAACATTCACTTCACACCGAAACAGTACTTTACATCTGGTGGACCAGATTCGTGGGGTTGTCAGCCAAATTTATTTTCATGCCCACATCTGGCGTTACATCGAAACACACAAGACAGTGCTAAATAGGTCAACGACTGCTGACCCAGATAAACACTGACGTTGGTATCATTACGATTCTGTTACAGAAATATTGCTACATGGACCACAGCTGCTACAGAAATATCGCTACATGGACCACGGCAGTTACAGAAATAGTGCTACATGGACCACTGCACTACGAATAAGCTGCTACTAAAGTTCTTCAGATGATGTCTGCTTACTATGAGTAAACAAGTCACGTCGTTTGCTGCCAAGCTCTGATTGTAAACAACTCAGCTGTTTGTTTACAGTTTACAGTCTACAAACTCGTCAACGTTGGAGCATCCAGTCTCAACTGGTTTTCGAGAAAGTTTTGTAGCTGTACGAGTGAAGACCACTACATTTGTCGTCGTTCGCGCCAGGAAATTACTTGAAGATAAGTGGTGAGTTATTTTGGAAACTGTGCCGTTATATTGTGTAACTGAGCCTTCTTTGTAACACGTTATATGCTAATATATGCTGTTTGTTTTTGTCACTTGTGTTATTAGTGTGTTATTTTTGTTTATTTCAGCGGGCATGGTTTGGTCGGTGGCTTCAATAGAATATCCCACATAAACGAGGGTCTACTGGAGTGTTCTATAGGGAACTTATCGTAAATTTCCCTATTTGTGGAAATTTGAGCGACTTTTGGTTGTTTACACGATATTTTTTGTTAGTTGTGACGAGATGTGTTAGTGTTGTTTTCGTTATTTTTTCACATTCTTTAGTTGTGTTCTAATTTGTTTGTATTTGTCTGCCTTCTCTTTTCTATTGTTTATTTCTATACACCCTTATGTTTATACACTGTATTGTCATTGTATTATTGTATAATTTCGGAATTATCACTACAATGTTTTGTAACATTTTCTTTAGTTTTGCTTTTCAGTTCATTTGACCTCTGCAAATGTTTTCATTTGTCAAGATGTTTGTCTCTGTTTAATTGGTGTTAGATAGTGTTGTCACATACAGTCTATATATACATTTAATCATAAACTGTTATTAATAGGATGCACATAAGATACTGAAGTGATTTGGTGACATTATAAACAGGGTAAATGTATAAAGTCTTTGACAAAAGACTTGTCTCCCACTGAGATTGGGATAAGTGTATTATTGTTTCAGGTACTAATAGGTGATAATAAGACAGAATGTCTACATTGGATTTCTTCATCCAGCAAGGGTTGGCCCTAGGCAAAACTGATGAGAAATTGGAGTAGTTTGCATTGGCTCAATATGCAAAAGCACAGAAGGCTGAAGAGAAAAAGATGCAAATGCAACTGGATAGAGAAGCTGAAGAGAGAAGAATTCAGCAACAGCATGAAAGAGAGGTTTAACCCCCAAAAATGAAGAATTTCATTGAAAATATCAAATTTTAGATTTATATTGCACTGGAAAGTACATTCATTTGCCCACATTTCTGTATGCTTATTTTCACTAAAACCTTTGTGGATGATTTTATATAAATTTTTAAAGTATGTCAGGTAAGTGTATTTTTACCTAATTATATATGTAAAATATACAAATTGGTATATTTGTGATGCTATATTGCTTCTAATGCATGGATTTTAATTTTCGGTACCATATTCATTTCCCTGAAGCAAACAGAATTCAAGTTTTTCAGACATAGTTTCATGTGTAAAAATAATTTTGACTGGCTAATTTTTATTAACCATGGGGTCCTTTGATGGGTCATCGAAATAATAAGGTGGCTGGAGGTATTCCAGTAGAGTGGTAGGGTACCTCCTTATACGCAAATAAAGCTGCAGGTAAGAACGAATCACAGGATTCTGGTTTCTCTTGTGCGAGCTTACATAAATTTGTAAGTAGAGTCCCGTTATATCTTTCCACTTGTCCAATCGATTGTGGATGATAAAATGTGCGGACGAGAATATTTTGGAAAATCCTAAAAACTTCCTCCATCAGTTTCCCTCTGAATTGTGAACCATTGTCAGTTAATATCTGATAAGGGTATCCTAATCTTGTGAATATTGAGAGCAAAGCCTCTCCTACATGTACTGAGTCTGCTGAGGGTAGAGCAATCGCTTCCCCCCACATAGTACAGAGAAAGGATGTATTTTTTCGGAAACTGACGAAAAGCGCATACAGTCTGCTGAAATGAAGAATTTAATGAAAAGTAAGCTGCAAAGTATGACACAGAACATGGAATCAATAAAGGAAAATACCAGAGATGATTCCTACATAGCAGGGGGATACTGAGGTGAGTAAATTTTGTGTAAAAGTGTAATTCCTTCCTTTTTTCTCAATTTTCTCAAAACCTCATTTTTCACACAAATGTAGGCACGTTGCCCATGATTTTTCAAAGACTATTAGTGATACAGCAGTAAATTTTGGGCCACATGCTGTACACATAGTGCTCATTAAAATAAACTAAAATAAAGGATACATGTTAACAAACTACAAAACTGTTGAGAAATAGCTAAGATACCCCCCTTAAAAATTTCAACTTTTTTTCGATTGGTATGTTAAAATCCAAAAAAACTCAGATATCAAACCAATCAAAATTATTTTAGTATACAATCATTATCATATATTAACAAATGAAACAGCCAAATTTAATAACTCAAGTTGTTCTCACATTTGAGATATCTTGGGCAACAAAATACCCCAAAAAGCTAAAATTTGCCTTTTTTTCACTGTTTTTCCGCCATAGATTGCAAGTTTTTAGTATATACCTCAATGTTTTGTATTTTTTTCAGTCATTTTGCTAGTATAAATGACCAGATATAGATATTAACTTATAATTCGGTGTTTTTCATTTTGGGGGTTTAACCTCCCCTTAATCATAAACTGTTATTAATATGATGCACATAAGATACTGAAGTGATTTGGTGACATTATAAACAGGGTAAATGTATAAAGTCTTTGACAAAAGACTTGTCTCCCACTGAGATTGGGATAAGTGTATTATTGTTTCAGGTACTAATAGGTGATAATAAGACAGAATGTCTACATTGGATTTCTTCATCCAGCAAGGGTTGGCCCTAGGCAAAACTGATGAGAAATTGGAGTAGTTTGCATTGGCTCAATATGCAAAAGCACAGAAGGCTGAAGAGAAAAAGATGCAAATGCAACTGGATAGAGAAGCTGAAGAGAGAAGAATTCAGCAACAGCATGAAAGAGAACTTGAAGAGAAAAAGTTACAAAGAGAAGCTGAAGAAAGGAAGATTCAGCAGGACAGAGAACTTGAAGAGAAAAAGCATCAAAGAGAAGCTGAAGAAAGGAAGATTCAGCAGGACAGAGAACTTGAAGAGAAAAAGTTACAAAGAGAACTTGAAGAGAAAAAGCATCAAAGAGAAGCTGAAGAAAGGAAGATTCAGCAGGACAGAGAACTTGAAGAGAAAAAGTTACAAAGAGAACTTGAAGAGAAAAAACTGCAAGCTGAAGAAAGGAAGATTCAGCAGGACAGAGAATGTGAGGACAGAAAGTTACAAAGAGAACATGAAGAAAAACTCTTAATTTTGGAGATAGAGAAAACAAAAGCGATGAATATGAGTAATTCTCAAGCGACTTCTGTTAAGACAGATCATAATACTTATAAAGTCAAACTACCCCCTTTCAATGCTGCAAAGGACGACATAACATTTTATCTGGATAGGTTCCAACTTTCATGCGAAGGGCATAAGGTAGATAAGGAGAAGTATGTTGGTCAACTAATGGATATACTTACAGGTGAACCATTGAATACTATTATGGCAATAGAGGAGCTTAACAAAACTATCTATGATGTGGTTAGAGAAACCTTATTAAAGAGATATCAGCTCAAAGAAGATGATTATCGTCTTCGTTTTAACACGATGTTACCAGAAACTGGGGTGGAGTTCTCAGACTTTATCACAAAGATACGTCTTACTTTCAATCGATGGATTGAGTTGTCCAAGACTGAACACACATATGAAGCACTTATGGACTTGTTATTTAGGGACAAAGTAATGTCATCAATTAATGAGTCCTTTCTCGCCTTTATTCATGAACGTAAACCTAAGGACATAAAAGAGATGGAACAATATTGTTGCCAGTATGTCACTGCACACCCACAACAATCAATTAGTAATTCTAAGATTAAAGAGGGCTTGCCAGTGGCTTCTGCGACACCATATGGTCTTAATTTTCAGGCTAAGTTTAAGGGTAATAAACGCAACTTTGATTTTTTAAAAAGTAATGGTAATTACGGACAGGATCAGGGTGATCCATCCTACAGGGATCCTTCTAATAATTGGAGGCGATCTGACAGCCCTCGTAACTTTGGTTCCGCCAATTTTGGGAACTTTCGTAGGGGTAGCCACAATAAAAACTACCCTAGCCATCAAAAGTTTGCAGGGAAACAGCAAAAACAATCGGGTAGATATGATAATCAAAGAGGAAACCACAGTTGCAATTGTGAAAACTGTGGGGCAAATCAAAGCAATAGTTGCAAAAAGTCAAATAACAATAATTTCAGGGGACATAATAATCGGGGTAGAGGACAACACAACAATAATAGATCATGTCATCATGCTAACTGTGCTCAACAGGAGTCACAAGGAGTTAGTAATGAATCAAATGATAATAAAGCTAACCCTAGTACTGCATGTTCTGCCTTCGATTATGAGAGAGCATCTCTATGCCCTCAGTGCACTACTTTGTTTGAACCTTCTACTATATCTACATTGAGTTGTGGCCATCCTCTGCCCGCTTTTCATGCCGCAGCGGCGCATGACGGGAGAGGATCTCTTCTCCTACATAGAAGTCTAGTGGGCGACAATCCAGTCTCAGTTCTTTTTGATTCTGGATGTACTACTATTGGGATTAGGCAATCTCTGGTAGATCCTTCCTGTGCTACTGGGAAAGAGATCAAATGTGTGACATTTGGTGACACAGTAGAAAAATATTCTACTGCTATCATACACATAGCTACTCCTTTCTTTACGGGAGATGTCCACGCGTGTCTTCTACCGAATCCTATTGCGGATCTTATCGTCGGGCGTATACACATGGTTAAGCAGTGTACCCCACAGCAAATTGTTGCCTGGGAGGAGCGAAATATGGAAACTGCTAATGCAGTTGTCACTAGAGCACAGGCTCAGAACATGTCTCCGTCTTCACCCACCGAAGGTGATGAAGTACAGGAGCAAGATAATCAGTCGGTAATTTCGTGTGACTCTTTTATAAAAAGTCAACAAGAAGACATTTCTTTAGAAAAATTCTTCCTCCTTGTTAAAGATGGTGACCCAAATCAGTACACAAATCGTAAATCCTGGATCACTATGAGGAATGGTGTGCTAGTGCGTATGGTACAGCACTCAGACACATCTATGCATTCCCAAATTCTTGTACCCAAAAATATGAGAGTTCGTATACTGCAACATGCTCACGACTCCCAATGCGCTGGTCATATGGGATTTTCACGTACTAAGTCGAGAGTTCTTGCGGCTTTCTTTTGGCCATTCGTAAATAGAGACATACGTCTTTATTGCCGCTCGTGCAAAGTATGTCAAGAAGTCTAGTCGAAGGGTCCTCGCCATGCAGCACCTATTCAGGCTGCGGACATTTCTATCCGTCCGTTTCAAAAAATGGCGATAGATATAATTGGTCCTTTTAAAATCAAATCAGCCAGAGGACACCAATATATTCTTACATGCGTAGACATGTGTACTCGTTGGCAAGAGGCAATACCTCTTAAGAGCATTTCTACTGCCGACATTGCAGACGCTCTTTGGATGGTATTTTCACGTCTGGGATTTCCTGGGGAAATCTTATCAGACCATGGCACCCAACTGATATCTGACACTATGTCACAAGGGATGTCTACTCTTAAAATTGATAGGTCTTTGAGTAGCATCTATCATCCGATGTCTAAAGGGTTAGTCGAACGTCTCAATAGAACCCTCACAAATTTACTTGGAAAGATAACTGATGATCATCCCGAGGATTGGGACAGAGTCTTACCTGCGGCTCTCTTCGCATACAGAGAGGTTCCTAATGAACACACCGGGTTTTCTCCTTTGAGCTTGTCTTTGGCGCGCGTCCGCGCGGCCCTATGTCTTTGCTTCAAGATCTGATAGCTGCCGATGATATTAGTGATGAGACACAATCTTCTTATGAATATGTCATGGCACTAAGGCAGAAAATCATTGAAGCATGCAAATTAGCAACTTCTGCATCGGAATTTGCTAAAGAAAGGGCAAGGCAATTTGCGAATAAGAATAGACGCCGACGACAACTTTGTCCAGATGACAAAGCGTTTGTATTACTCCCTACAAGGGAAAATAGACTTCTCATTGGATGGAAGGGTCCTTTTATGATTGTCTCTAAAATTTCTGATGTCGACTATGTTGTCGATATAGAGGGAAAACATAAAACCTTCCATATAAATATGCTTACGGAATTTTTTGAACGTCCAGAGTTCTTGCAACCTATCTTTCGAGCGACGGACGACACTCCAGTCCCTCAGGGTTGTTACTCATCGCTGTCAGTTATACAGGATGAAGAATCTACTTTCTCGGACGTTAATCTTCCTCTTCCGGTGATTCCACTTCATTCTACGGAATCATGGGAAAACGTTTCTATTTCTTCTAAACTGTCTACTGGGGAACGACTTCAAAAGTCTATTCTACTTTACGTGAATTTCAGGATGTTCTCACGGACATTCCTGGACATACATCGGTCATTAAGCATGACATAATACTAACTGACCATACTCCTATCAGGGTCAGACCTTACCCTATTCCTATTCATTTCCAAACACAAGTCGAGAAAGAATTGGATGAAATGATAAAGTTAGGGATAATTGAACCATCCAATTCGGCATACTCGTCGTCTATGCTTATTGTTCGAAAGAAGGACAATAACATACGCCTTTGTGTCGATTACCGTAAACTAAATCAGGTAACGAAGTTCGATGTATAGCCTATGCCGCTATTGGATGAGCTACTTACTAGGCTGTCTAACTCTCGGTTCTTCACCAAATTAGACTTGAGTAAAGGTTATTGGCAAGTTCCGCTGACTGAACGTGCCAAACATCTCACTGCTTTCTCTACACCCAGGGGTTTGTTCCAATGGAACTTCATGCCTTTCGGCCTTATGAATGCCCCTGCTACATTCGTATGCATGATGCGTCGTATTCTTTCACATCGTTCAGATGTTATAGCATACTTGGACGATATCTGTCTCTTTAGTGATTCTTTGGAAGATCACTATTTAGGATTATGTGAACTGCTGTCTACTCTGCGCGAGCATAACTTGACAGCTAAACCATCTAAAGCCTATGTTGGATTTGGCGAAATTTATTTTCTTGGACATCGTGTTGGACATGGTCTCTTGAAGACAGAGGACCACAACACGTCTAAGATACTCAACATCACTATTCCTAAGAGTAAGAAACACATCCGTAGTCTCTTAGGTCTAATACAGTTCTACGGAAGATTCATTCAGAATCTTTCTTCTATTACGGCACCACTCTCAACCCTATTGAAGAAAGGGGCTCCTAATGTGGTGCGCTGGTCACAAGAATGCCAATCTTCATTGGATCAGATTAAGTCTTTATTTTCATCTCCTCCTATCTTAAGACTACCTATAGCTGAGAAGACGTTTGTCCTTCGTAGTGACGCCTCATCAACAGGGATAGGGGCGGTACTGATGCAAGAGTATTCAGGCACTTTGCATCCAGTACTGTACGTCTCTAGGAAACTGAATGCGACAGAGAGGAATTATTCCGTTCTGGACCGAGAATTGTTGGCTATGGTCTGGGCGATTCTTAAACTGCAAAGATTCCTTCTCGGCGCGCATTTCATAGTAGAAACGGACCAAAAAGCTCTAACAGCTATGCAGAGTAAGGATTTGAGGAGCTCAAGATCCACGCGATATGCTATTGCTCTTCAACCTTTTCATTTTACGGTACGAGCTATCCGTGGTTCGGATAATGTGATGGCAGACATATTGTCGCGATGCCCACATGAATCTACTTAACTCTCATGTCTAGATCTCATGATATAGAACTAGATTTAAGTCTGTATCTTACAATAACATACTACTAGAACATTTGTTGACACTTTACTTAAATTCAGTGTTATGAATTTATTGTTCTTTCTCTGTTGCCGTTCTTGGTATAACAGAGAAGATTTGATTGACACAATATAAAGGTCGAAAATTAATAAGGCCACATTTAATTATTGTAAATGTAATAGGGACTATGGTACATTATAACATTCTAAGAATTGTATTATTTGGATTGTTCTCAGCAAACCACTACATTGTCCGAGAGTGCCGTTACAGACTATCTTTATGCAGTGTGACTTTCAGGCTATTAATTGGATCATACAAGCGTCCTCCGGACAAGGCTTCTGAGATCAACACCTGTTAGTTAGAATGTATATTGATGTGGAAAAACTTTGTAAATGGTGTAATGTTCAACCATTAGATACTAATGACTTTGTTACATTAATCTTTGAGATATTTCTATGCTAAATTGGATTTCTCTATATACATGTTGTAATTCATCATTGCTACACATATTTATGGGTATTGTATGTACATATTATTGACATTGCAACATTTCCAGCACCTTAAGGTTCTTTAGTGGCAACTCCCTGATATATTTTATCTGGAGAATATATATTTTCTCTTGTCTTGTGAGATAACAGTTGTTCTCACCAGATATGCTATTGTGCGTCGTTTGGGTCTGACATTGTGTCATTACATTTATGTTGATCCTTTCATCGGCGCATTATTCATGCGTTTTGAGCTTTGTGCATCTTGCTCAGTGATGTATTTCAAAAAAAAAATGTTTCATTTTTTTTTACCCGGGGGGTGCGGTAACCTGTTGCTGTCTATTTTGACAGTCTAAGAAAAGGGAACTGGTGATTTACGTTAGTGACAGGTTTGATTCCTGGTTATCTTCCCTTGTCTTATGCTGACTGTTCGTCTTGTCTTAGTTTCGCTCAGGTCTGTGCCATCTCTGGGCATGCACAGGTTTTGGCGCGAGACCAGGAAACTTCCGTCTTGGTAGTGTATTCTGGGCGTTCTGATCGGAGAGAGGTCCGATAAGTTTTCCTAGCCATTTTTCGGGGATCTGGAAGTTCTTTGTATGACTAAGATGTCATCTTTCCTTCCCAAGTGAATTCTATATGCCAGGAATGGCAGTGTAGTGTTTTGTGTATATAGGATTCTGAAATAAGGTAATAAAGTCCATTTTACTACACTTCGATTACCTTTAGAAGCCATGATGAACAGAGTTCACAGCTGACTTATTACATAGAGCCCTATCTTGGGTTCTTGAGACGGGAACCAAGACCAAGTTGTCTTTTGTACCTTAAAAACCTAGAGGAAAGTTATTTACTGGAGTATCCCGCCATTCAGACGGTGGGAGTGGCAGGAATTGGTACACAAATATATATATAACACTATAAGGTACTGATATGTGAGGCCCGCTACTTGCGGCCTATTGATATCGCCATAAAGGTCCGTTGTCACGGCCTTTATTCTTCAGGAGAAGAAGTGTCTGACATGAGACGTCAGCAGAAGTCTTAGTCTTTTGGTTAGGCCATTAAACCGCCTGGTCCCGTGCGGTATATTTTGTACAGGAGTACCTGACAATGGTTCTGTCAGGGTACCAGAACTTTGCTAGTATATAGAAGCAGAAAGTGGATTGACAGGCCATCATTGTTGGCTCCATACATCTGTGATTATGCAAGTGCTTACCATCATAATATGTTCCATGATTATTGTGTCATTGACTGTGTCGTCCATAATACTATCGTATGTCGTGCAATAAATGTAATGAAACGTCAGCAGCAGTTCCTTCCTTCACTGACCTCTGCATGTGGATGAGAGTGGGTTCAGTGTACAGCTGTTCAGAACCCAGTAACGTATTCGTCTACACACACAGACCACATCATCCCACAGCAATATTCTAGTACTACACGTCAGAATACATGTATGCTGTTTCTGTGAGTGACTGCAGTACACCCTGACAGCACCTCACGCTGGTGACTTAAATCATCACTACAACTTGGTACTGTCCAGGATAACATGACACGCTCAATCTACTAACATTCACTTCACACCGAAACAGTACTTTACACTAGCGTGTTACAAAAATCCGACCTGTGCATACAAGTCTTTAACACTTAACTCCCCTTTAATAAAAATATGACTTAACAGACTACACCGACCCCCGGAAAAAAAAATGATATCATCATTTTTTTGTTGTTGAAAAAAATACATCTAACAAAAAATATGAGGTTGATGAAATACTAATATCTACACACAAGAATTACACTATGTTAAGTCATATAATAAATCATCAACAAAGTAATGAAAGTACGTGAAAAGTACGAAATAAAGTATCCAGAGATAATGAAATCCAAACAAAGATAAAGTATATCAAGTATGGACACAGTATGACATAATATATAGAAAGTGAGAAGAATAGATGGAGTAAAACGAAGAATGGCAAGCAATTACAGAAAGTAATGAAATGAGAATATGAAAAGAAAACAATGATACGACATGATAACCATAAAATCAAACAATGCATCGTATCAATAAACACTATCATGGCAAAAGAACATACACTAGAAAAAAGAAAAAAAAACGAAGCATGTCTAAGGCATAGAAAAAACGGCTAGTTGCAAAATAACAAAAACACAATATGCAAGATAAGTAAGTTAATAAACTTTAGGTACAAAAGATGAACTCATATAAATATCAAAATTAACAATACCGTTACACATAGTTATCCCTAGCGCAAAATAAAGCGCTGGGTAAAGAAAAATACATGACAATGTTCAGAAAAAACCCTGTTTCCAATGTACAATACCGAAATGTATCGTAATGATAATCTAAGTTTAAATCGCATTATCGCTATAATAATAACACATTCAATGTTTATCCAAAATACAGTCATACAAGAACAACATGGCAATGAAATGGTGCATAGAAAAGGAATTAATACAATGTCTTAAATTAAACATACATTATAAATATTAACAATATATCCAGTTGTCTTGAAAAATCTTGTGAGCATAAAGATACGACATCATTTACTGAGGCGTCACAATTCTGACCGTCTTTACAGGAACCGCAACCACGGTGCAAGGCGACATATACCATACGTTGAAAAGAAACAGCCTAATAAAAAAACATAGCAACTCTGTGTTGCGTGCATATTTTTGACGCACATATTACAAAAAATCGATATGGTTATTTAATATGGGAAAAATATAGACATGCATCCATCTGTGTATGAAAATGCTGTTTATTGTAAAAGCGAGATAATCCATGTTTGATTCACACTTTTGATTATAGGAGTAATCGGTCTGGATATCGATCCAGCGCAAGAATAGTACGCTTGCGTTTGTACTTAATTTTAGGGCCAGAAAATATATTAATTTGCTTATTGTGTTTATGGCCTGAATTCATATGTATTACATATTATTAGTACAAGTAGAATCAGTCCTATATTGTATATTTTGGATGGGTATGAGGGACTAGATTCTTGTTAGCGGAAGTATGAGTTGTCTTAACAAGTCGTGATGAGTTCCGATGTACTGCTAAGAATGGCGGGGTACGTTTTTCAAGAGCTGGTCCCTTCGTCAAGAAAAAATGTCTTACGAAGTGGTTTTTTCTTCTGGAGGAGATAGTGTCTCTACGATAGTTTGTGTTAGAGACTCTCCTTATGTCAGTATATAGATGATTCGGACTCCAGGTAAACCCAGCTCGTATTTTTGATGATCTCTCGTCGGTTAGGCCTAGCTTGACTTTTGGGTGCTTCGATATGCTAGTGTCGTGTTTTGTATCGACGAAGATGACAGATTTTCCTGCAGCGGTTATGGCTACGTGAACTAACCTGATCACCGTAGTGCTGCATGGAACCATTCATGAAATCCTTTATATATCCATTGTAAATTAACTTTGGCTGATATTCTTCCTATGAATGAGTGAACGACAACTCAGGAAGGTAGCCATGTTGGATTTCGGTCATCGTCTGTTTTGATCACTGCCAAGAGAACAGATTATTTATCTTATTATCGGACAGTGACAGAGAGATCTCAATCCTGCTAGAAACCCCCTTTTCGTGGTTTCATAAGATGATGTATCATGACATTGAACTTTGATGTACTACCCATTATTTCTGCATGTGTCATGACTTCAGATCTGCTATGTATACCTACAAATTGTTATGTCAACAAAGCCTGATGTACTCGTATGTCCCAGTGTGTACGTCTGAATAAATTGAGTAAACTAAGATTCCAGCAGTCTGCATTGGTGCCTTGTAGACACATGTGTATGAGTGATTATATTGGTCAGCACACGAACAGTACACCATTCGCGGTAATCACACTCTACACTACTACTTCATACATACACCATCCTGCGTCGGCTGAAGTGACCAAGTTTAGGGCCTGCTTCCCCTGGAGCCTTTGCCTTCCCTAACTCAGGACTAGGGTGAGTTACCCATTTACAGCTGGGTAGACTGGAGCATGCCTGATCTCAACAACACACCACTCTTCCTTACAGAGCAGACAGACTGATACTTTACAGTGGTGTACTACAGGTGTAGTAAGAAATAACGTCTTTACAGTGGCGAGCCAGATTCCTGGGTCCAGCTTACGCAGTTTTGTGTTGAGAATCACAGTTTACAGCTGAAAGAACATTTGTTTGAACACATCAACACCAGTAGGACAGCTTGACCTGTATTACCGATAGGATGCTGTATCTAGGTCAGCACTTGTTGACAGTTTTTCGCTGTACAGACAGTATTACACAGGACAGTGGTATCAAGTGTAGAAAATATCTGGAGCAATATTGTTGACATTTCTCAATGTACAGAAGAATCGCAGTGTTGCTGAATAAAGTGCATAGTTCATCGTGGGATCTTCATATGCTCAACAGAGAAAAAATTGACAGTGTAATAGTTTAAACTTAAGTCTATTACTGAATAAAGTGGCAAGTTAGTATTATTTAAATAAACTGTGCCTACTTTACAACACTATACTGGCAACACATTCCATTCATGACATAAAATGATATTGTATGCTATATGCTATTTATGCTTACATGTTATTTGTTGTGTATTAAATTAGTTTATATTCTGTGTGACTAGAACAGGAAATACCGAGTAATATTGGTCTTGTTCTGGCGTTCGATAGGGAGCAATTTCTTAATTGAAATTTGCTTGCAACATAGTTTGCAAATATTTGGTTAGTTGTGACGACTGTTTCATATTTGTATTTGTAACATTTTTTGTGTTCCTTAGTTTTGTTTGATTTGTTTTTATAATTGTAGGTCTCATCTTTCCTTTCATTTCAGTTTTTTACACCCTTATGTTTATACACTGTAGCGTTATTTGTCTTGTTATCTTATGGCAGTTATCATCACAGGTTCTGTGATCATTTTTTTTTCATTTCCCCTATTTAATTTAATTTGATCTCTGCAAATGTTTTCAGATTGTCTTTTCTTGTTTGTCATTTGTAATGTCTGTAGTTGACATATGACGTATAGTGGTATACACTGATAGTATAGTACAGATCAGTACTTTCTGATTGTTATTAGAAAAGGGAAATATTTTTTTTTTTCCACAGGTACTCAAGTGATCTTTGATTACATTGAGGTATACAAGACCTTTGTAAGGCTTGTCTCCCAAAGTTATTGGAAAAGGGAAATATTTTTTTTTTCCACAGGTACTCAAGTGATCTTTGATTACATTGAGATATACAAGACCTTTGTAAGGCTTGTCTCCCAAAGTTATTGGAAAAGGGAAATATTTTTTTTTCCACAGGTACTCAAGTGATCTTTGATTACATTGAGATATACAAGACCTTTGTAAGGCTTGTCTCCCAAAGTTATTGGTAAAGGGAAATATTTTTTTCCACAGGTACTCAAGTGATCTTTGATTACAGTGAGGTATACAAGACCTTTGTAAGGCTTGTCCCCACAGTATTTGAGATACAATTATTGTTGTCCACAGGTACTCAAGTTATCATTGGTTATTGTAAACCATACAAGTTTGGACTAAGACTAAGTCTAAGGTATAGACTTGTCTCCCATTAACAAAGAGAGTAATTTATTTACTTTTTCAGGTTTCTGATTTAAGAAGACAATATGTCTACCTTAGATTATTTCATTACACTAGGAAAATCTTTTGATAAGACTGGAAAAGACTTAGAACAATGGGCTGTTGCTCAATATGACAAAGCATTAGCTGCAGAAGAGAAAAAAATTGCTGCTGCTGTTGAAGAAAAAAAAATTGCTGCTGAGGAAAAAAAAGCTGCGGCTGAGGAGAGAAGACTTCAAATAGAAGAAAAAAAAAGCTGCTGCAGAAGAAAGGAAAGCCTTAGCTGAAGAAAAAAGATTAGAAAAAGAAGCTGATACTGCTGCTGAACTTAAGAAATTGCAGATGCAAGTGGAGGAAAGGAGATTTGAGGCAGAACAGAAGAAATTAGAAGCTGCTGCAGAACAGAAAAAACTAGAAGTTGCTGCTGCTGCAGAACAGAAAAAACTAGAAGTTGCTGCTGCTGCAGAACAGAAAAAACTAGAAGCTGCTGCAGAACAGAAAAAACTAGAAGTTGCTGCTGCTGCAGAAAAAAAAAAAAAAAAACTAGAAGCTGCTGCAGAACAGAAAAGATTAGATAGAGAAGCTGAAGAGAGAAAAGCAATAAGAGAACATGAGTTTGAATTAGAGAAATTAAAATTGACATGTATGAGTAATGTTAATCAGGCATCTGGTGGTAATGGTAAACCCTTTGTGTACAAGGTCAAAGTACCAGCGTTTAACCCTACCAGTGATGACATAATATTTTGGCTTTCTAGATTTGAACGGGCTTGTCGATCTCATAATGTTGACAAATCACAGTATGTGAATCAGTTGTCTGAAAATCTAAAAGGGGAGTCTCTGAGTAAGTTATATTTTGTTGAAGAGGCCGACAAAGACAATTATGATGCTGTTAGGGCAGCTTTGATAAAGAGATATCAGCTGTCTGAGGAAGGTTACCGTCTTTTGTTTAAAACAATGAGACCTGAGGTAGGTGTAGAATTCTCAGATTTCATCTCAAAAGCACGAATTACACTTTCACGATGGATTGAATTATCCAAAACAGAGAAAACATTTGATGGTCTTACAGATTTATTGCTAAGAGACAAGGTCATGTCTTCTGTAAATAAATCATTCCTAGAGTTCTTACATGAGCGTAAACCTAGTACAATAAAGCAAATGGAAGAATATTGTGACCAGTATGCCACGGCACACCCTGACATGATTCTTAGTAACTCTAACATTAAAGAGAGTATGCCAGTTGCTTCGGCAACAGAATATAATCAGAATTACTCACACAAATTCCAAGGAGCTAAAAATAAATTTGATAAAAAGGTTAATTGGAATAAGTATCAAAACCAAGATAACCACTCAAATCAGGGTTCTTCTTCGAAGAACTGGAATCGGGCTGATAGTCCTCGACACGCGAGGGGTACCCATAATGTTAGAAATTCTCGGAAAGGGAGTAGCTATAGGAACTACCCAAGTGCTTCATGGAGACAAAAGAAACAATATTACAGGGATACTCAATATAACGAGCATGATGATTATGATCATGAATATTATGATTCAAACCCAAATAGGGGTTATAACAGAGGCAATAATAATTATAGAGACAATTATAACCGAGGTAGATCACAACACAAAAGACATGGTAAATCTTATTACCAGGCTAACTCTGCACAACAGGAGTTCCACGACACCGATAATCAGAATAATGATAAAAAAGACTCCAATAGTGTAGCAAATTCCGCTTTCGATTTTGCTAGAGCATCTGAGTGTTCGCAATGCAAAACATTATTCGATCCAACCACAGTTTCTACTTTAAGCTGCGGTCACCCACTTCCCGCTCTCCATGCGTCAATTGCGCATAATGGAAGGGGTGCTCTTGTCTTTAATAGGGGCCTAATAGATGGTACTCCGGTATCAGTTCTTTTCGACTCGGGGTGCACTACCATTGGAGTGAGGCAATCACTCGTAAATCCTTCTCGAGCTACGGGCAATATAGTCAAATGTGTAACATTTGGTGGCACATTGGAGAAGTACTCCACTGCCATTATCAATATTGCTACACCGTTCTTTACAGGAGAGGTGCAAGCATGTCTCTTGCCGAATCCGATCGCTGATCTTATCATCGGTCGCATTCATGGAGTGAAAGAATGCACTCCACAGCAAATCTCTAATTGGGAAAATGTTAATATGCAATCTGCTAATGCAGTAATCACTAGGGCTCAAGCTCTCAATATGCCACAATCTTCACATTCTGAAGATAATGATGCGCAGATCCAAGATGATCCCTTGGAGATTTCACACGATTCCTTTATTAAACAGCAGGAAGATGATCCTACTCTAAAGAAATTCTTTACTCTGGCAAAAAAAGGTGATCCGAATAAGGATACAAATCGTAAATCTTGGATTACGATGAAGAATGGCGTACTTGTACGTATGGTACAAGACTCCGCTAAGTCCATTCATTCTCAAATCCTTGTGCCTAAAAATATGAGAGTTAAAATTTTACAGCACGCTCATGATTCGCAGTGTGCTGGACATATGGGTTTTTCCCGTACTAAAGCTAGAGTTCTTCAATCTTTCTTTTGGCCTGCTGTGAATAAGGACATACGAATCTATTGTCGATCTTGTAAAGTATGTCAAGAGATTAAATCCAGAGGTCCACGCCATGATGCACCTATTCAGGCTGCAGACATTCCCATTCGGCCATTTCAAAAAATGGCGATAGACATCATTGGTCCATTTAAGATAAAGTCTGCTAGAGGACACCAATTTATTCTGACGTGTGTTGATATGTGCACACGTTGGCCGGAGGCTGTTCCTCTAAAGAGCATAACTACTGCTGATGTCGCAGATGCTCTTTGGTTAATATTTTCTCGTCTGGGGTTTCCAGCAGAAATATTATCCGACCATGGTACCCAACTTATATCGGATACCATGTCTCAAGTAATGTCGACTCTGAAGATAGAGAGATCGCTGAGTAGTATTTATCATCCTATGTCCAATGGGATGGTGGAACGTTTGAATAGAACTCTGAAAAACCTACTAGGTAAGATAACAGAAGATCATCCTCAGGATTGGGATAGGGTTTTACCCGCGGCTCTCTTTGCATATAGAGAGGTCGCCAACGAACATACAGGATTTTCTCCCTTTGAACTTGTCTTTGGCGCGAAACCGCGAGGTCCTATGTCCTTACTTCATGATCTTATAACTGCTGATAATATTGTCGATGACACAAAATCCTCTTATGAATATGTCATCGCACTTAGACACAAGATTATTGAAGCATGCAAATTGGCAACTGCTTCTTCTGAATTGGCGAAACAGAAGGCAAGGGAATTTGCCAATAAAAAGAGATGTTTGCGTCAACTTTGTCCAGGTGACAAAGCATTTGTCTTGCTACCTTGTAGGGAAAATAGACTTCTCATTTCTTGGAAAGGTCCGTACGATATAATATCAAAGGTTTCCGATGTTGACTATATCGTCGATATTGACGGGAAGCGTAAAACCTTCCACATCAACATGCTCACGGAATTCCATGAACGTCCTGATTATTTACAACCTGTTTTCCAGGCAACGGACGATTTTCCAGTCCAACATGGACAGTACTCATCTCTGTCAGTAATACAGGATGAGGAAACGAGTTTCTCGGATGTAAATTTACCGTTTCCAATGATTCCTCTTCACTCTAATGAATCATGGAAAGATGTTGCAATTTCTCCAGAATTATCTCCAGGAGAGCAGAAACAAGTTTCTACTATGTTAGAACAATTTCAGGATGTCCTTACTGACATTCCTGGTCAAACGGATGTCATTCAACATGACATTATTCTTACTGACCATAGTCCTATAAGAGTCAGACCGTATCCTATCCCGATACATTTCCAAGCACAGGTAGAGAAAGAGTTAGATGAGATGATAGAGTTAAAAATTATTGAACCATCCACATCAGCATATTCTTCGCCGATGGTTATAGTACGGAAAAAAGACAATAACATACGTCTTTGCATGGATTATCGCAAATTGAATCAAGTGACTAAATTCGATGCTGAACCCATGCCTTTACTAGAAGAGCTACTTACGAGACTATCGAATTCTCACTTCTTTACTAAACTCGATTTGTCTAAGGGATATTGGCAAGTTCCACTATCCGAACACGCCAAACCGTTTACTGCTTTTTCGACGCCTAGGGGTCTATTCCAATGGAATTTCATGCCTTTCGGTCTTATGAACGCCCCTGCTACATTTGTACGCATGATGCGTCGAATCCTATCTCATCGCTCAGATGTCATTGCGTATCTTGATGACATCTGTCTTTTCAGTGATACTTGGAACGATCACTATAATGGTATAAATGAACTATTGTCTATCTTACGCGAGCATAACCTGACAGCGAAACCATCGAAAGCATGTATTGGTTTTAGCGAAATATCTTTCTTAGGACACCGTGTTGGTCATGGGTTCCTAAAAACAGAAGACCATAATACAAGTAAGATACTTAACATTTCTATTCCTAAGACTAAAAAGCAAGTATGAAGTCTCTTAGGTCTAATACAATTTTATGGACGATTCATACCGAATCTGTCCTCCATTATGTCACCTCTTTCTTCCTTGCTAAAGAAAGGGTCTCCTAATGTAGTCCATTGGACTCAAGAATGTCAATCCTCTTTGGATAAGGTTAAAACTATGTTTTCTACTTCACCTATCCTAGTATTACCTTCTAAGGATAAGACATTTATTCTTCGTAGTGACGCTTCATCCACCGGGATTGGAGCTGCACTAATGCAAGAGTACTCTGGAACTCTGCATCCTGTGATGTATATTTCTCGGAAATTAAATGCCGCAGAGAAGAATTACTCGGTCCTAGACCGTGAATTATTGGCTATGGTTTGGTCAATCCTTAAACTACAAAGATTTCTTCTGGGCGCGCATTTCATTGTGGAAACTGACCAGAAAGCTCTTACGGCTATTCAGAGTAAAAATCTGAAGAGCGCGAGATCAACGCGATACGCGATTGCTCTACAGCCATTTCATTTTTCGGTGCGAGCTATCCGTGGGTCAGAAAATGTGATGGCAGATATTTTGTCTAGATGCCCACATGATTCATAACTGTTATACAGCTTTGATACAATTGTTTCTATGTTGAAATGTGTACACATATGTAATATATCATATATTGATTGTAACACTACTTAGCGGTTCATGGATATTTATTCACCGCTGATTTTTTCAATGTTTTTCGTCTTTGATGATCATGATGTTAAGATATCTTAGATGGAATTTATGTATAAACTAATGTGGAAATTGTGTCATTGCTAATATTGTAGTATGCGTTGGTGACACCTCTCTGGAAATATTAATACTTAGAGAAGTGCTTTCTCTAAGTTCATAAAACTTATGCTTATCATCTGCGCATTGTTATTGGTGCGTTGTGAGCCTATTGTATGTTGCTCCTAGATGTATTTCAAAAAAAAAATGTACCTTTTTTTTTTCCCGAGGGGTGTGGTAATCTGTTGCGTGCATATTTTTGACGCACATATTACAAAAAATCGATATGGTTATTTAATATGGGAAAAATATAGACATGCATCCATCTGTGTATGAAAATGCTGTTTATTGTAAAAGCGAGATAATCCATGTTTGATTCACACTTTTGATTATAGGAGTAATCGGTCTGGATATCGATCCAGCGCAAGAATAGTACGCTTGCGTTTGTACTTAATTTTAGGGCCAGAAAATATATTAATTTGCTTATTGTGTTTATGGCCTGAATTCATATGTATTACATATTATTAGTACAAGTAGAATCAGTCCTATATTGTATATTTTGGATGGGTATGAGGGACTAGATTCTTGTTAGCGGAAGTATGAGTTGTCTTAACAAGTCGTGATGAGTTCCGATGTACTGCTAAGAATGGCGGGGTACGTTTTTCAAGAGCTGGTCCCTTCGTCAAAAAAAAATGTCTTACGAAGTGGTTTTTTCTTCTGGAGGAGATAGTGTCTCTACGATAGTTTGTGTTAGAGACTCTCCTTATGTCAGTATATAGATGATTCGGACTCCAGGTCAACCCAGCTCGTATTTTTGATGATCTCTCGTCGGTTAGGCCTAGCTTGACTTTTGGGTGCTTCGATATGCTAGTGTCGTGTTTTGTATCGACGAAGATGACAGATTTTCCTGCAGCGGTTATGGCTACGTGAACTAACCTGATCACCGTAGTGCTGCATGGAACCATTCATGAAATCCTTTATATATCCATTGTAAATTAACTTTGGCTGATATTCTTCCTATGAATGAGTGAACGACAACTCAGGAAGGTAGCCATGTTGGATTTCGGTCATCGTCTGTTTTGATCACTGCCAAGAGAACAGATTATTTATCTTATTAACGGACAGTGACAGAGAGATCTCAATCCTGCTAGAAACCCCCTTTTCGTGGTTTCATAAGATGATGTATCATGACATTGAACTTTGATGTACTACCCATTATTTCTGCATGTGTCATGACTTCAGATCTGCTATGTATACCTACAAATTGTTATGTCAACAAAGCCTGATGTACTCGTATGTCCCAGTGTGTACGTCTGAATAAATTGAGTAAACTAAGATTCCAGCAGTCTGCATTGGTGCCTTGTAGACACATGTGTATGAGTGATTATATTGGTCAGCACACGAACAGTACACCATTCGCGGTAATCACACTCTACACTACTACTTCATACATACACCATCCTGCGTCGGCTGAAGTGACCAAGTTTAGGGCCTGCTTCCCCTGGAGCCTTTGCCTTCCCTAACTCAGGACTAGGGTGAGTTACCCATTTACAGCTGGGTAGACTGGAGCATGCCCGATCTCAACAACACACCACTCTTCCTTACAGAGCAGACAGACTGATACTTTACAGTGGTGTACTACAGGTGTAGTAAGAAATAACGTCTTTACACTCTGATTCTCATGGGAAGGCCGTAGCTGTGAAAAATGAATGAAAATTTCTATTTTAATAACGGTAGGATTTTATGAAAGGCAACAGTTAATTTTAATTTTAACCTACCCAATGTGGTCGTGTAAACTTCCGACCCCTGTACGATGCTAATCAAACCTTCTTCCGTTACACAAGAAAGGGTAACAGATAAAGTAATACAGAATAAACTGGAATTATAAATTAAAAAAGGGTCATAAAATTGTCCTATCAGTGTGCGATAATGTATAATAGAATCATGAACATGTAAGTGATATCGAAATTTATAAGCAAAACTAGAAGATGGTAGTTAAGCAGAATCATGTGGGCATCGAGACAATATGTCTGCCATCACATTATTCGAACCTCGAATAGCTCGTATAGAAAAGTGGAAAGGCTGTAGCGAAATAGCATAACGAGTGGATCTTGAGCTCTTCAAGTCCTTAATCTGTATAGCTGTAAGAGCTTTTTGGTCAGTCTCTACTATAAAATGTGCGCCAAGAAGGACCTTTGAAGCTTTAGAATCGCCCAGACCATAGCTAACAATTCCCGGTCTAGGACAGAGTAGTTCCGTTCTGCCGCAGTCAACTTTCTAGATACATACATCACTGGATGCAAAGTTTTAAAATACTCTTGCATCAATGCGGCCCCAATCCCTGTCGATGAGGCGTCGCTGCGGAGAATAAAAGGCTTATTTGCATTGGGTAGTCGCAAGATAGGAGAAGAAGAAAATAATAGCTTAATTTTCTCTAAAGAGGTCTGACATTCTGGGGACCAGTGTACTATGTTAGGCGACCCCTTTTTCAACAGAGTAGAAAGAGGTGCAATGATTGATGATAGGTGTGGGATAAATCTTCCATAAAATTGAATTAGAACTAGAAGACTACGCACCTGTTTTTTTAGTTTTAGGTGTCGTGATGTTGAGGATCTTCGAAGTGTTATGGTCCTCAGTCTGTAAGAGACCATGACCAACACGGTGGTATAAAAAAGAAATGTCACTGAACCCAACATCGGCTTTAGACGGTTTAGCCGTCAAATTGTGAGACCGCAGTGTAGACAAAAGTTCAGAAAGACCTTTAAAGTGATCTTCCCAAGAATCACAAAAAAGGCAAATATCGTCCAGGTACGCAATAACATCTGGACGATGAGAAAGGATTCGATGCATCATGCGTACAAAAGTAGCTGGGGCATTGACGAGACCGAAAGGCATGAAGTTCCATTGGAACAAACCCCGAGGTGTAGAAAAGGCAGTAAGAGGTTTGGCGCGTTCAGTAAGTGGAACTTGCCAGTATCCTTTGGACAAGTTGAGTTTAGTGAAGAAAAGTGAATTGGAAAGTTTGATGAGCAGATCTTCCAACAAAGGCATTGGTTCTGCATCAAATTTAGTCACTTGATTCAATTCGCGATAATCGACACAAAGACGTATGTTACTGTCTTTTTTTCTGACAATAACCATAGAAGAGGAGTATGCCGAAGTAGATGGTTCAATTATATTTAACCGTAACATCTCATCTAATTCTTTTTCAACTTGCGTTTGAAAATGTAGTGGGACTGGGTAAGGTCGAACTCTAATAGGGTTGTAATCAGTGAGTATTATGTCATGTGTAATGACTGATGTTTGACCAGGAATGTCAGTAAGGACGTCCTGAAAAGTCTGTAACAAAGAAGAGACTTGCTGCTGTCTTTCTAAGGGCAGTTCAGAAGAAATAGTTCCATTTTCCCATGATTCTGTTGAATGCAATGGGACAACAGGAAGAGGAAGATTTACATCAGAGAAAGTAGCTTCTTCCTCCTGAATAACAGACAGAGATGCATAGTGATTATGACGGGCCGGAGGGTCGTCTTACGCCTGAAAAACCGACTGTAGATAGTCTGGACGGGCATGAAATTCTTTCAGCATATTAATGTGATAGGTTTTATGCTTCCCGTCAACATCGACAACATAGTCGACATCAGAAATTCTTGAGATAACGGTATAGAACCTTTCCAGGAAATAAGAAGTCGATTGTCTCTACGAGGGAGTAATACAAATGCCTCTTCACCAGGATAGAGTTGTCGTAGACACCTGTATCTATTTGCGAAGAGCCACGCCTTCTCCTTAGCAGATTCAGATGCTGAGGTAGCTAACCTACATGAATCGATAATTTTCTGTCTCAGAGAAATGACATATTCGTAGGAAGATTGAGTGTCGTCGTTGATATCATCAGCAGTTAATAGGTCGTGAAGCAACGACATGGGACCACGAGGTAGCGCACCAAAAACGAGTTCGAACGGTGAAAACCCCGTATGCTCATTTGGCACTTCTCTACACGCGAAAAGAGCAGCGAGTAAAACCCTGTCCCAATCCTGAGGATGGTCCTCAGTTATCTTCCCAAGTAAATTCTTAAGCGTTCTATTCTGACGCTCGACTAACCCGTTTGACATAGAGTGAAAAACACTGCTTAGAGACCTTTTAATGCGGAGCATGGCCATCACCTGAGACATAGAGTCTGATACCAATTGTGTGCCATGATCAGATAAGATTTGTTTGGGAAAATCTAGATGCGAGAAAATTAGCCAAAGAGCATCTGCAACATCAGCAGACGAAATGTTCTTAAGAGGTATAGCCTCTGGCCAACGCGTACACATGTCAATACATGTAAGGATGAACTGGTGTCCTCTGGCAGACTTGATTTTAAAAGGACCAATAATGTCAATTGCCATTTTCTGAAAAGAACAAATAGGAATATCTGCAGCTTGGATAGGTGCCGCATGGCGTGAACCTCGTGACTTAACTTCCTGACATATCTTGCAGGAGCGACAATAAATAGTTATATCTCTATTTACGCCCGGCCAAAAGAAGGAAGAAAGAACCCTAGATTTAGTACGGGAAAAACCCATATGTCCTGCACACTGAGAGTCGTGGGCATGTTGCAATATCCGAACTCTCATGTCAGTAGGTACAAGACTTTGAGAGCGTGTGGACGAAGTAGAACCTCGTACCATTTGAACTAATACTCCATTCTTAATTAAGGTCCAATATTTAAGATTTATGTCACAGTTTGCATTATCTTGTTTAACTAGCAGAAAAATTTTTTGCAATGATGTATCACTTTGTTGAAGTTTGATAAAATCCTCTCGTGAAATTACAGAGTGAGGATCCTGATTATGTACTTCATTAATTTCAGCAGATGGAGTGTGCAAAAGATTTTGAGCTTGAGCTCTAGTTGTGACTGCATAAGCAGCCTGAAAGTTTTGCTCTTTCCAGATAACAATTTGTTGAGGAGTACAATCCTTAATCCCATGTACATGTCCGACGATAAGGTCTGCAATAGGGTTCGGGAGCATACATGCGTGGACATGTCCCGTAAAAAAGGGAGTGGCTATGTGGACGATAGCAGTCGGGAAAGTTTCAACTGTCCCACCGAATGTCACGCATTTCACTACATCACCAGTGGCACAGGAAGGATGTATTAGAGACTGCTTAACCCCAACAGTTGTGCATCCAGAATCAAAGAGAACTGAGACTGGATTATTATTTACAGATCCTTTATGTAGGGTAAGAGACCCTCTTCCGTCATGCGCAGCTAAGGCAGGAATAGTGGGTAGAGGATGACCGCAACTCAAGGTAGTTATAGCTGTAGGTTGGAACAAAGTTGTGCACTTCGGGCACTGAGATGCTCTCTCGAAATCGAAAGCAGAGCAAGCAGTAGCATTTGAGACACTATTATTATTGTTACCTTGATTACTAATAACCTGGGGCTCTTGTTGAGCAGAGTTAGCATGGCGATGCGATCTATCATTTGGAGATCTACCGTCATATCGCAATCTATCGCGACTATTATCTCTATTGGGAGCATTGTTGTTTGCTCTATTGAAACTATTGTTCTGATTTGAACCCCAGTTAGCATGGTTGCGATTAGTATTTCCCCTTTGATCAAAATATCTATTAGATGGATGTTGTTGTCTCCGAGAAAGATTATTGTAAGGTTGATAATCTTTATTGTAGTTACCCCTTCCAAAATTTCCATAATTGTTGGAACCAAAATGTTGAGGACCGTTAAATTGTCTCCAGTTCCTTGAAGAAGGGGAATTACTACGTGATGGACCTCCTTGGTACTGTCCAAAATCACGATTATCTCGCCTACCAAAATTGCGATCAGCACTTTGAGATCTATGGCGCAAATTAGGACCATATGGTAATGCCGAAGCCACGGGTAAACCCTCTCTGACCTGAGAGTGGCTAACCGTTACATTTGGGTGTGCCATGACGTATTGGCGACAGTATTGTTCCATATCTTTCAAGTTTGTAGGCTTTCGCTCATGTAAGAAGGAAAGAAAAGACTCATTCACTGATGACATGACTTTATCGCGAACCAATAAGTCCATAAGGGCTTCATATGTGTGTTCAGTTTTCGAAAGTTCAATCCAACGTGAAAACGTTAGACGTATATTTGCTATGAACTCTGAAAAATCTACCCCAGTCTCCGGTAAGAGAGTCTTAAAGCGCAGACAATAACTGTCTTCATCAAGTTGGTATTTCTTCAATAAGGCAGCCCTGGCCGTATCATAGTTATTTTTGTCAGGCCCCTCCAATCTACTTACAACATTCATAGCTTCACCCGTAAGTAGATCCATAAGTCGTTCACAATATTCCGACTTGTCTATTTTCTGAGATTCAAATGTAAGTTCAAATCTATTTAGGTAAAATGAGATATCGTCAGAGGTAGGATTAAATTTAGGCACTCTGGGTTTATAAGAATGATTATTTGTCTTATGAGCAGTATTCTGAGTGTCTGTAGTATTATGAATATTAATATCATTCATTACCTTCATTTTTTCCAGCTCCATGGATATCAACTTTTGCTCATGGAGTCTAACGTTTTCTTCAGCTTGCATCTGCAGTTTCCTCTCCTCCATTTGCATTTGCATTTGCTGTTGAATTTTTCTCTCTTCAGCCTCTAATTTCTGTTTCTCAGCTTCCATTTTCTGTTTTTCAATTTCCATTTGCTGTAGAATTTTTTTTTCTTCAGCCTCCAATTTCTGTTTCTCAGCCTCCATTTTCTGTTTTTCAATTTCCATTTGAAATTTTCTCTCTTCTGCCTGCATCTGCAATCTTCTATCTTCAGCCTCCATTTGAAGTTTCTTCTCTTCTAGTTTCTGAGCCTTGTCATATTCGACAAGTGCGAATTCCTTTACTTCATCAGTAGTCATACCAAGGGCTTTCCATTGTTTAATGAAATAGTCTAAACTAGACATTATGTCCAATTTTATAAGATATGTAACTGATATAAAATATTCTGGAGAAAATAACTTTATCCCAACTTAGTGGGTGACAAGTCCTTGCTTAAGAACTTGCATACAACTATAGCATATAATTATAACTTAATCCTTAAATTGTGTAAAACATTAAGACTGGAAATACATAACGAAGGTACAAAAAAATAACATTAAGGAAGACGAAATACCGAAGGACAAAAGATAACGTCGCAGAATCAACTAAACAAGAAAGCAAACTAAAGAAAAAATATTGCAAAAGATGCAATGACACTGCGAATGGAATGACCAGACAAATAACAGCACAGTGTATAAACAAAACATGTGTATATAAATAAAAAATAGAAAGGAGAGGGAGACACCTACAAACAAATTAATCAAAAAACTAAGGCACAGAAAAAAATACTACGATAACAACAATGAAACAGTTCGTCACACCTAAACAATAGTGTCACAAATTTCCAAACACAGTAGACTGAACTGCTTCAGCAAAAATTTCGCTGGAATTTCCACTGCAGAAAATTCGCAAGAAAGTCCCTAAAGAACGCTTACGCAGGCCCTAGGTAAACTGGGATATTTCCTAACGTAAGTCTCCACGCAACCACACCCGCTTAAACATGAAATATATAACATAGAACACGTGAAAGAATAAATAGATTATGCTCTGAGGAAGGCTCAATTACACAAAACAGTGGTACAGTTTACAACACAAACAAACCACTTATCTTTAACAGGAAAAAATCACGGCCTCCGTAACAGCAGCAATGATGTACATCGTGTATCACTTGGTACGTTGCAGTCCAACGTTGAAAGGTACTGGAATTCGTCGTCAAGTCTTGAAATGTAACAGTAGATAATCCAATTCAAACGTGGTACATGACATCTAATCCTGACTTGGCAACATTGTAGTTCTTGTTGAACTTGCATCGGAAAACTCGTACTGGCATCACTGTATACTTATATTACATTGACAAATAATTTGATAGTAGATTTCTTCTGTTCTTGTATAGTACCCCAAATTACTGGAAACCACCACTTCTGTTAAGATAATGTTTCTGCTGTACATAATGTTCTGTTAATGTTGATGGTTATGGAATGTTTCTGGTGGGTGGTGTGGTGCATCAAAGGCTGACAAGGACGAAGTCAGTATGGTCGGGCTTACGGATGGCCGACAAGTGGATAAATAGGTATATCTGCATACGCGAATGATAAGGGTTCTTTCATCTATACAGACTGTAATCACACACCACAGCAAACATAGAAGTCAGGAAATGTTTGGAACAAGCTGTAACGTTAAACGATTTATTACAACAGACTCACGAAGACATCATGGGACGGCAGTTCATAATACAGCATGGAGCATCAATGGTAAATCCACAAATTCCATAGTAATCAAGCAAAAACATCCCTTATAAACAACTGCACACGTCGCAGTTCACAACAGCTCACATTTCATGATAATCACAGCAAAATATCCATTAAGAGGACTGCATACATCACAGGCCTCAGCGCAGTACATTAGTACACTAAGTGTTCATCAGGAATAAACTTCCAACATCTTAAATATCTCGTAAGTAAATCCAATGGGGTGGGAGGGGGGGGGAGGACAGGCTGCATAACAAAGCAGCTCGCAGTATCTTTCGTCATAAGAGACCATCGTAAACATCCATAAGTAACAAAGGTTTGCGTGAATATCTTCATCAATAACACTAGTCAACAACCAAAATGTACCAGAAATGAAAATAGCTGATCTTAACTAATTTTGGTGTGCTGAAAACGAAAATGACATAAAAAAATGTTGATTGGCTCTAGTTTTCAAGATATATGCTACTAGTTTATTTAATTACGGTCAATTTATATATATATGACGCAACTGTTGTGGGCGATTGCATAATTTTTTCTAATGACCAATAAAAATGTAACTAGAAGTTGATGATGCAATCCTACCTATGATTACATCACCTTTGTGTATAAATATCTTATCTCTGATAAAATTTTGCCATTAGTTAGTGCATTTGTCCCTATCAAAAGTATCGTAGTTAGAAATGCCTAGGACATGTGTGAACAGTGCTAATAATTTATGTTATATATGTGGTGAGGTGACATTTCTATCACAAAAACGAAATATAACTAAAGTGATTAAGAAGGCATACAGTTTGTATTTTGGCTGCAGAATAGGAGATCAAGATAAGAGCTGGGCGCCACACATATGCTGCAATACATGTGCAGCACATCTTAAACATGATTTGGAGAGAGCCCACTGATCATCTCAACAACTGTTACTTTTGCATGGTCCCTCCAATTGGGAAAGGCATATCAAAGAAGAAAAAAATGGACTCTGGAATATCCAAACATCCCCTCTGCAATACGTCCGGTACCACATGGCGATGACCTACCAGTTCCCAAAGTGCCAGAATCATTTTCAGCTGCTTCCACTGATGAAGAAGAGGACATTGGTGGTCCTGAACCATCAACCTCAAGCGACCCAGATTTTGAGCAAACTACATCCACTAAACCACACTTAATAACCCAAGGTGAACTTAAAGTTGATATTTAGTTGGATATAATATATGTTGATAAAGTACACCAGAACACTCCTAGGCGGGAAGACAGGCGTCTATCATCATCAGTTGACAAGATCCCTATGGTGTTGCCTGCCCCACTGTAGTGTATGGAATGTCAACTTGACCTACGCAGTGTTGTGTAGACATGGATGGAGTGTATAATGTGCGAATGATGATAAGGGTTCGTGTTGTTGACAAATGTTCTCTTCTCACACTCATGTATGACCGGAAGTCATCGACACCAACGACTGTGTACCTTTTCTAAAGTTTAATTGGACGTACACACTCGACAGCACAGATAGTGACAAATCACAGGTTGCCATAATACATCATAGTACAGTGGACAAATGGTCTTGCAATGTTACATGGGCACTCATGTAGAATAATGGTATAATGGACTGTCAATAGCCAAGCACTCAGTATCGCCCATACATATATCATCTGACGTCACTGACTGAGCACGTCAGCTTGTAAACAATATTTCAGATGACTTCTAAACCTAATCTCGTTTAGCAACGATTCTTCAACATAATGTTCAGCACATATTTTTCCATATAATAATATTGAACCGCTAACAATGGGTTCTCATGTGTAGCAGTGATCTCTGGACTGATCAAGCGATAATACGGGCATCCCTTTTCTCTTCTTGAAAGTCCTACATGTTTTGGTTCCAAGATGGCTCCACTCGTGAACTGTCACTCACGTTTGAATACAGATAATGAATCTGTTCTAAAGTTAGTCATTCATACAACATTTCGTTGCTCTGTAGATTTGGTCATGAACAATAGACTGCATTCTACAGAATATAGTGCTGCTAGGAATCGAAGTCGTTTTTCATCGAGTCAAATATATTCTCTTAAACATTCAAATCGTAATTATCGACAATGGTGGCTTCGATCGAGAGTTCATAAGAGTATCTTTGATTACCTTGGTAGAGGGAATATGAAACTGCCATTCCTTGGCAAGATGAATAAACACTGGGGTAAAGCATACACGATAGGTCTAGACGACTATCACTTTCCCCAAAACCACTGAGATCACTTTTTCAAGGCATCAAGCCGACATAGCAAAACACACACACAGTCCCTATCAGGACGAAGCCAAATCACACCACTCAAGCCACACATCCGCCGAATAGCCTTTGACCTCTCTAGAGACAACAGAACATATAGTTCGACTTAGATATGTAAAGATATACAGATATAAGACAGACTTGTCCTACTCAGACAAACAATACACATAAATTCAGGCCATAGATATTCTGAAGCAAGAACAATCTATTATTACCCAAACAACGAATAAATCGCAGTAAAATGTATTTATCCGCGGAGTTCAAGGGAAGTAACTCAATAATGACTTTCCCTTAAGCACTAAAAAATTACCTATGTATAATATTGTAAGATATCAAAGACTGCACGTAACAGTCTTACCACACCTCCCGGAAAAAAAAAAAAATGGAACATTTTTTTTTTTTTTTGAAATACATCTAGGAGCAACGTACAATAGGCTCACAACGCATGAATAATGCGCAGATGAAAATATCAGGAATACCTATAACGCCTAATATGAGGCTAAGTCGACTTATGGAGCGACTGGTGAGAATGTGTCTCATAAACTGAGAGAAATTATTTCTCTACAAGTATATTTTTCCAGGAAGGTGTCATCAAAGTATAATACAATTCTGGCAATTACACAATGCCTAAAAAATTCATATCATCACTACGTATTAGATATCTTAAATTTATGATTTATGAAGTAAAAATCATCAAAGCACAGCGGTGAATAAACATACATGAACCGCTATGTAGTGATACAATCATTATATTATTAAATTACAAATGTGTATCTATCATGATATAGAAAAGGAACTACTATAGAACTAGACATATCAAGAAGTCTAAGCCCTAATAGTTATGTGGAATCATGTGGGCATCTTGACAGAATGTCTGCCATCACATTATCTGATCCCCGAATAGCTCGCACAGAGAAATGAAAAGGTTGAAGAGCAATTGCATATCGAGTAGACCTCGAGCTCTTCAAATTCTTACTCTGTATAGCAGTAAGAGCTTTTTGGTCTGTTTCTACTATGAAATGTGCGCCTAGAAGGAATCTCTGTAGTTTGAGGATCGACCAAACCATAGCTAATAGCTCACGGTCTAAAACCGAATAATTCCTTTCTGCCGCATTAAGTTTTCTGGAAATATACATTACAGGATGCAGAGTTCCAGAGTACTCTTGCATTAGTGCCGCTCCAATCCCAGTGGATGAAGCGTCACTACGAAGAACGAATGTCTTATCTTTAGTGGGTAGCACTAAAATAGGTGGTGTTGAAAACAGTGTTTTAATCTTATCCAGAGAGCATTGGCATTCCTGAGACCAGTGGACCACATTAGGCGAACCTTTCTTTAGAAGTGTTGAGAGAGGTGCCATGATAGAGGATAGATTCTGAATGAATCTGCCATAAAATTGAATAAGACCTAACAGACTTCTCACCTGTTTTTTAGTCTTAGGGATTGAGATGTTAAGTATCTTACTAGTATTATGGTCCTCTGTCTTTAGGAAACCATGACCAACTCGGTGGCCTAGGAAAGAAATTTCGCTAAAACCAATATAGGCTTTAGAGGGTTTCGCTGTCAGGTTGTGCTCACGCAAAGTAGACAGCAATTCATCTAACCCTGAATAGTGATCTTCCCAAGTATCGCTGAAAAGACAGATGTCGTCTAGATATGCAATGACATCTGACCGATAAGATAGGATTCGGCGCATCATGCGTACGAACGTAGCTGGTGCGTTCATAAGACCGAAAGGCATAAAATTCCATTGGAACAAACCTCTAGGTGTTGAAAAAGCCGTGAGAGGTTTGGCGCGTTCAGATAAAGGAACTTGCCAATATCCCTTAGACAAATCAAGTTTAGTGAAAAAATGAGATTTGGAGAGTCGAGTAAGTAGCTCTTCCAGTAAAGGCATAGGTTCGGCATCGAACTTCGTTACTTGATTCAATTTTCGATAGTCAACGCAAAGACGTATGTTATTGTCTTTTTTACGCACAATAACCATCGGCGAAGAATACGCAGAGGTGGATGGTTCGATTATTTTCAAATCTATCATCACATCCAACTCTTTCTCGACCTGTGCTTGGAAATGTATAGGTATAGGATAAGGTCTAACCCTAATAGGAGTATGGTCAGTTAGCACAATGTCATGTTGAATGACATTAGTTTGTCCAGGGATGTCAGTGAGTACATCCTGAAATGTTTGCAACATAGTTGAAACTTGTCGCTGTTCTCCTAGAGACAAATCAGGAGAGACAGTAACGTTCTTCCATGATTCACTGGAATGAAGTGGGATCATTGGAAGAGGAAGATTTACATCTGAAAAACTTGTTTCCTCATCCTGTATCACGGACAGTGATGAGTAATGACCATGTGGTACTGGAGAATTGTCCGTTGCTTGGAAAATGGGTTGCAAATAATCCGGACGTTCATGGAATTCAGTAAGCATATTGATGTGGAAGGTTTTATGCTTCCCATCAATATCGACAATATAGTCGACATCGGAAATTTTCGATATTATATCGTACGGACCTTTCCAAGAAATAAGTAATCTGTTTTCCCTACAAGGTAGTAATACAAATGCTTTGTCACCAGGACAAAGTTGTCGTAAGCATCTCTTCTTATTGGCAAATTGCCTTGCCTTCTGTTTCGCAAATTCAGAAGAAGAAGTTGCTAATTTGCATGCTTCGATAATCTTTTGTCTCAACGCGATGACATATTCGTAGGATGACTTTGTGTCATCGTCAATATTGTCAGATGTTATGAGATCGTGAAGCAACGACATAGGGCCACGCGGACGCGCGCCAAAGACGAGTTCAAAGGGAGAAAATCCCGTATGTTCATTGGGTACCTCTCTGTAAGCGAAGAGGGCCGCAGGTAAAACTCTGTCCCAGTCTTGAGGATGATCCTCAGTTATCTTCCCCAGTAAGTTTTTAAGTGTTCTATTAAGGCGTTCGACCATACCATTAGACATTGGATGGTAGATACTACTTAAAGATCTATCTATCTGCAGGGTAGACATTACTTGAGACATGGTATCTGATATTAGTTGGGTGCCATGGTCTGACAATATCTCTCCGGGGAACCCCAGACGAGAAAATATAAGCCAAAGAGCATCTGCAATATCAGCAGTAGTAATGCTCTTCAGAGGAATAGCCTCTGGCCAACGTGTGCACATATCAACACACGTCAAGATAAACTGATGTCCTCTGGCAGACTTGATCTTAAATGGACCAATAATGTCTATGGCCATTTTTTGAAACGGCCGAATAGGAATGTCCGCCGCCTGAATGGGTGCAGCATGCCGTGGACCTTTGGATTTAACTTCCTGACATACTTTACAAGATCGACAATAAATCCGTATGTCCTTGTTTACCAATGGCCAAAAGAAAGCCGCAAGGACTCTTGACTTAGTACGGGAAAAACCCATGTGTCCAGCACACTGAGAGTCGTGAGCGTGCTGCAAAATTTTAACTCTCAAATTCTTGGGAACCAGGATTTGAGAATGACTTGACGTAATGGAGTCTTGAACCATACGTACAAGTACGCCATTCTTCTTTGTAATCCACGATTTACGACTTGTGTCCTTATTCGGATCACCTTTAGTTGCAAGAATGAAGAATTTCTTCAGAGTGGGATCATCTTCTTGCTGTTTTATAAACGAGTCACGAGAAATTACCAAGGGATTATCTTGGTTATGCACTTCATTATCTTCAGTAGATGAAGTTTGAGGCACATTAAGAGCCTGAGCTCTAGTGACTACAGCGTTAGCAATCTGCATGTTTTGCCTTTCCCAAGTGGAAATTTGTTGCGGAGTACATTCCTTGACTCCATGAATGCGACCGATGATGAGGTCAGCGATCGGATTCGGAAGAAGACATGCGTGTACATCTCCTGTAAAGAAAGGAGTAGCAATCCTAATGATAGCGGTAGAGTATTTCTCTACTGTGCCGCCAAATGTTACACATTTGACTACTTGTCCAGTGGCACGGGAAGGATCTACGAGTGACTGCCTAACACCAATTGTGGTGCATCCAGAATCAAATAGCACAGAGACTGGATTGTTATTCACTAAACCCTTATGTAAGACAAGAGACCCTCTTCCATCATGCGCGACTGATGCTGGAAGAGCAGGAAGAGGATGGCCACAGCTTAAAGTAGTTACTGTGGTTGGCTCAAATAACGTTTTGCATTGGGGGCACTGAGATGCTCTCCCAAAATCAAAAGCGGCACATGCCATATTACTAGCATCATTATTATCTTTACTCTGTTTATAGGCTTCATGGGACTCTTGTTGTGCAGAGTTTGCCTGAAAATGTGGTTTATGTCTTTTGTATTGAGATCTACCTCGGTTATTATCACCTCTGTAGTTATTGTTACCTCTATTGTAACCCCTATTTGGGTTTGAGTCATAGTACCCTTGGTTACCATTATCATATTCATTATAATGAGTATCTCTGTAATTATGATCTTGTTGACTCCAAGACGGATAACCCTGATAGTTTCTATAATTACTTCCTCTACGGAAATTCCTATAATTATGACCACCCCTGTGTCGAGAGCTATCAGGTCGTCTCCAGTTCTTTGAAGAAGAACCCTGAAATGATTGGTTACCTTGGTTTTGATAACTATTATGGTTACCTTTTTTTTCAAATCTGTTTTGAGGTCCCTGAAATCTGTGTGAATAATTGGGATTGTATGGTGTTGCTGAAGCAACTGGCATACTCTCCTTAATCTTAGTGTTGCCAAAAGTCACGTCGGGGTGTGCAGTGACATATTGGGAACAATATTCTTCCATTTCTTTTAGAGATTTAGGTTTACGCTCATGTATAAATTCAAGGAAAGGTTTGTTCACACATGACATAATCTTATCTCTGAGCAACAAATCCATAAGTCCTTCATACGTTTTTTCCGTTTTGGAAAGCTCAATCCAACGATCAACTGTGAGACGTGCCTTTGCAGTGAATTCTGAGAATTCTACCCCCGTCTCAGGTACCATCGTCTTAAATAAAAGGCGATAGCCTTCCTCACTTAGCTGATATTTTTTTTATCAAAGCCGCCCTAATGACATCATAATTATCCTTATCTGCTTCTCCTACAAGGCATAATCTAGTCAAAGATTCACCTTTCAAGTTTTCTGATAATTGATTAGCGTATTGTGATTTATCCACATTATGTGTACGACAAGAACGTTCAAATCTATCCAGCCAGAATGTAATATCGTCACTGGACTGATTGAACGGTGGAACCTTAACCTTGTAAGTAGAAGGTTTACCATTACCACTAGATGCCTGATTAACATTACTCATACTTGTCAATCTCAATTTCTCCAACTCAAATTCATGTTCTCTTATTGCTTTTTTCTCTTCAGCATCTAATCTTTTTTTGTTCAGCCTCCCTGTCTAATCTTTTTTGTTCAGCCGCAGCTTCTCTTTCCAATTTTTTTTGTTCAGCTTCACTGTCTAATCTTTTTTGTTCAGCCGCAGCTTCTCTTTCCAATTTTTTTTGTTCAGCTTCAAATCTCCTTTCCTCTACCTGCATCTGCAATTTCTTTTGTTCAGCAGCAGCCTCAGCTTCTTTTTCTAATCTTTTCTCTTCCGCCATAGCTTTTCTTTCTTCTGCAGCTAATCTTTTCTCTTCTGCAGCTAATGCTTTGTCATATTGAGCAACTGCCCATTGTTCTAATTGTTGACCAGTCTTATCAAGAGCTTTCCCTTGAGTAATGAAATAATCTAGAGTAGACATGATGCCTAACAATAATACTAATCACCTGAATCAATAATAATACCCCAAGTTCTCAATGACCTGATTAATCAGTATACTATCCCAATATCTGTGGGTCACAAGCCTTTAATAAGGTCTTGTATAATAGTAATAATAATCAGGTACTGGTCTATACCATAATCCAAGTGCAGTGCACAGGCAATTGTGTCTTATGAAATATACCCATATAAAACATATGTCAACCAACAGAATACATAAAGTACAAATAGGACTGACAATACAAGAACGTTTGCAGAAATCAAAATAAATCAAATAGGGAAATCAATGAAGATAATCACTGAATCTGCAAAGAATAACAACACAAATGACGTCACAATATATGAATATAAATTATGAATAGAACTGAAAGATAGAAAAGGTTAGACCAACAAATTACAAACAAATCAAAACAAAACTAAAGAACAAAGAAATATTACAAAAATAACAATAATTACAGACTTCACAGCTAACACAAAAGCAACAGTTGTCGCAGCAAATTTTCAATCAAGAAAATTGCACCTATAGAAAACGCCCACAACGGACCCTCTATGACGTGGGATACTCTGTTGTGAGGACGCCGCCCAACCTTAAACACAACCCGCTGACATAGAAACTAACATACTATACAAACAAATAACATGTAAACATAAATATATATAAATTATGTGTATGATAGTATGTGTTGCAAAATAGGCTCAGTCTTACAGTAATGGCAAAGTTATTTTTCATGAAAACAAACAAACTGCCACTTTATTCAATTAAACATTCTGGCCTTAAATATTAAAGTTCATATATGGCAAACAAGAAGATCCATCGATGAAACCAGGACTTCTTAGTTCACAAATACTGTCTTTCTGTTAACACTGACAAGAATTGATCCAACTGTTCTGTGAAACTCTATAATGTCTAATGTAAAAAATGTCAACAACGCTGACCTACATACTGCATTCACTTGACAGGTCACGTGACGAAGCGTTGACAAAGAGCAAACCAATACTGCAAGTGTGTCGTATCAGCCACAGGAAACGGTCTGGTATCGGTAATCTGTTGACTTCTGAATTTCTGCGAGGTCAAACCCAGAAAGCTGGTCCACCAGTTGATAATGTTGATATTTAGTTGGATATAATATATGTTGATAAAGTACACCAGAACACTCCTAGGCGGGAAGACAGGCGTCTATCATCATCAGTTGACAAGATCCCTATGGTGTTGCCTGCCCCACTGTAGTGTATGGAATGTCAACTTGACCTACGCAGTGTTGTGTAGACATGGATGGAGTGTATAATGTGCGAATGATGATAAGGGTTCGTGTTGTTGACAAATGTTCTCTTCTCACACTCATGTATGACCGGAAGTCATCGACACCAACGACTGTGTACCTTTTCTAAAGTTTAATTGGACGTACACACACTCGACAGCACAGATAGTGACAAATCACAGGTTGCCATAATACATCATAGTACAGTGGACAAATGGTCTTGCAATGTTACATGGGCACTCATGTAGAATAATGGTATAATGGACTGTCAATAGCCAAGCACTCAGTATCGCCCATACATATATCATCTGACGTCACTGACTGAGCGCGTCAGCTTGTAAACAATATTTCAGATGACTTCTAAACCTAATCTCGTTTAGCAACGATTCTTCAACATAATGTTCAGCACATATTTTTCCATATAATAATATTGAACCGCTAACAATGGGTTCTCATGTGTAGCAGTGATCTCTGGACTGATCAAGCGATAATACGGGCATCCCTTTTCTCTTCTTGAAAGTCCTACATGTTTTGGTTCCAAGATGGCTCCACTCGTGAACTGTCACTCACGTTTGAATACAGATAATGAATCTGTTCTAAAGTTAGTCATTCATACAACATTTCGTTGCTCTGTAGATTTGGTCATGAACAATAGACTGCATTCTACAGAATATAGTGCTGCTAGGAATCGAAGTCGTTTTTCATCGAGTCAAATATATTCTCTTAAACATTCAAATCGTAATTATCGACAATGGTGGCTTCGATCGAGAGTTCATAAGAGTATCTTTGATTACCTTGGTAGAGGGAATATGAAACTGCCATTCCTTGGCAAGATGAATAAACACTGGGGTAAAGCATACACGATAGGTCTAGACGACTATCACTTTCCCCAAAACCACTGAGATCACTTTTTCAAGGCATCAAGCCGACATAGCAAAACACACACACAGTCCCTATCAGGACGAAGCCAAATCACACCACTCAAGCCACACATCCGCCGAATAGCCTTTGACCTCTCTAGAGACAACAGAACATATAGTTCGACTTAGATATGTAAAGATATACAGATATAAGACAGACTTGTCCTACTCAGACAAACAATACACATAAATTCAGGCCATAGATATTCTGAAGCAAGAACAATCTATTATTACCCAAACAACGAATAAATCGCAGTAAAATGTATTTATCCGCGGAGTTCAAGGGAAGTAACTCAATAATGACTTTCCCTTAAGCACTAAAAAATTACCTATGTATAATATTGTAAGATATCAAAGACTGCACGTAACACGAGTCTTAAAGCTGTTTTGTTGAATAATGGTAATGTGTTACCGTCAATTCCAGTTGGTCACGCAGTTCATATGAAAGAAACTTATGAAAACATTAAGCAGCTTTTGAAGTGTATAAACTACGATCATCATCATTGGTCACTTTGCGGTGACTTAAAAGTGGTCGCTCTTTTGCTTGGTCTACAGGGTGGATACACCAAGTACTGTTGCTTTCTCTGTGAGTGGAATAGCCGTGCACGAAGTGACCATTACATCAGAAGACATTGGCCAATCAGGCAGTCATTGCAGCCTGGCAGTAAGAACGTTGAGAACCCAGCACTTGTCGACACCAGCAAGATTTTGTTGCCACCCTTGCACATTAAGCTGGGTCTCATGAAAAACTTTGTCAAGGCAATGGAGAAAACAGATGAGGCTTTCAAATACCTCATCAGAAAGTTTCCAAGACTGAGTGAAGCTAAAATAAGAGAGGGAGTATTTGTTGGTCCGCAAATTCGAAAACTTCTTCATGATGATGAATTTCTTTCCGTGTTGCATGGCAAGGAAAAAGCAGCATAGCTAGCATTTAAGTCAGTGGTGGACAATTTTCTTGGAAACAACAGATCTGATAATTACAATGAAATTGTAGAAAATCTCCATCTGAAGTATAAGAGTCTTGGCTGCAACATGTCTTTGAAAATTCATTTTCTAAATTCTCATCTGGATTTCTTTACGTCAAACTGTGGAGCGGTCAGTGATGAGCATGGTGAACGATTTCACCAGGACATTGCTGCTATGGAGACAAGGTATCAAGGCTATTGGAGCCCTTCAATGCTTGCTGATTACTGTTGGACTGTGACAAGAGACACCTCATCGATTGACTACAAGAAGCAAGCAAAGAGAGCTCGAACAGCGACTGAATAATGACGGAATGGGTTCAAATGTGCCTTTTTAAAACATGATATGTGAACTTTAAATAATGTTTTTTATTTTTTCTATCATTTTATGTTGAAATATCAATTAATTGAGTATGTAACCACAATTTTTATAATGCTAAAGTAGAAAGACTAGCTGTTCACCCCAGAGAATTAAACAAGCATACATTATTTGTATTACTGTAATGTAAATTCATCATTTAAAAAAAAACCAGAGCCAATTGGTGAATTTCATTACGATATTTGAAATCAGCATGTCAAAATCAATAAGAAATGGTATATTTAATTTCTGGTACAAAAAACTTTTGAAAATTTGTTGACTAGTGTAATAATCCCGGCCGGTATATATCATGGCCTCAAAAAACATTCTTCAATATATCAGAATTCTCCCCTTTACAAAAATATCCTGGAAACACACTAGCGAAATGGAAGAAAACGCCATCTCCAAGCTCTGCCAGCAATCTACTGTCCTGAGATTTTTGTATCTCAGTACAACTCAGTAAAAAATACACATGCGCGGACTCACCGCGAGAGACCACAGCTCAGGCTCCTCCGTAACCTTCCCGAACATTCGAGCACTCTTTTTTTAATCCTATTTTTTTTAAAAACAAACTAGCTAGTCAGTTGAGCTGTGTTCAACAATTAATGAGCATACAGCTCCCAACTAAGAAAAATCACTCAGAGCGTGTTTACTAGCGTGTTACAAAAATCCGACCTGTGCATACAAGTCTTTAACACTTAACTCCCCTTTAATAAAAAATATGCCTTAACAATACCATATGGCTCATGGACTAGAAAGGGTTAATACGGCGTTTGGAAAAAGGTATGGGCTAAAATATGATGTGGGTTGCAGGATGTTAAGACGTGACTTCATAAATTTCCATTGTCTGTTTTTGAGTTTGTCAGTGATGTTATTAATCTTCATGTAATTAATTATATCTGCATTTGATATGTTTTGTTTTCATTCAGTATGAAAGATTGTTCTTAGATTTCACTCTTAAATGGTGTGAAGTAAATGTGATTTGTGTGTTTTTTTCTTATTATCCCCACCCCAGTCAGTGATCCATATATAAGGATCCAGCACACATTTTTATAGACATACATACAGTAATTATGTCATAGATTTTACTAGCCAGCTTCAGGTATATCACATCAGAAATTTTATCATATATTATATGTGGCGTCAAGAGAGGTGGTGTTTTTTAAAATTATACCCACACAACTTTTAAAAGTACATAGCTTTTATAGGTCAGTTGACTGAATTTTTAATTGTGGGTCAGGGCTAGTGTTCAAGAAAAAATATGACAGGTGACACATTAACTAAAACCTTATCAACACTGCAGGTGACACATTAACTAAAACCTTAACAACCCTGCAGTGGACACATTAACTAAAGCCTTAACAACACTGCAGGTGACACTTTAACTAAAACTTATTTTGAGGTGTACAGTAAACCTGAAGTTATTTATGAAAATAGAAATTTACTGTAGCTCCAACCCTTAAGTCTAAAATTATGTAGTTTTAAATGTAGCAGGGGTATAACAGGAAACAGACCCATGGACTGTTTGCAGTAATGGTTGTTAAATGTGTTCTTTCATAATTTTGGAAGATGTAAAACATACTTGGCATCAGTGTAAAAATAAAAAAACGTTTTGGTAAAATTGAGTTATTTATTGCTGTTGTCGTTCAGAATCAACATTTCTTTTATGAAATATTTCTAAAACGACTATTGTCGTGCACGTTAAATTCATCAGTATACCCTATTTTTACCAGCTAACAAAAGGGTGCCAGGAGGTTGTCTAGGAGAGTGAGTGACAAACAGGAGTTAATAAGTGATGTGCCCTGGCAAAATTGGTAACTTGTTAGATATTGGCCCCTGTAGTTCTGGGAGTCTCTTCTACGTCGTCATTGGCTCTCAAATAACCACATCTATCTCTCTTATAAAGCTGACAGTCTCAGACTTCTCATCACCACACAGTCTCAGACTTCTCTCATCACCACACAGTCTCAGACTTCTCTCATCACCACACAGTCTCAGACTTCTCTCATCACCACACAGTCTCAGACTTCTCTCATCACCACACAGTCTCAGACTTCTCTCATCACCACACAGTCTCAGACTTCTCTCATCACCACACAGTCTCAGACTTCTCTCATCACCACACAGTCTCAGACTTCTCTCATCACCACACAGTCTCAGGCTTCTCTCATCACCACACAGTCTCAGACTTCTCTCATCACCACATAGTCTCAGACTTCTCTCATCACCATACAGTCTCAGGCTTCTCTCATCACCACACAGTCTCAGACTTCTGTCATCACCACACAGTCTCAGACTTCTCTCATCACCACATAGTCTCAGGCTTCTCTCATCACCACACAGTTTCTCTCATCACCACACAGTTTCTCTCATCACCACACAGTTTCTCTCATCACCACACAGTTTCTCTCATCACCACACAGTTTCCCCCTCAACTGGCTTGGAGAAGGTCATGCTGCTACCCTGCTCCTCTCATGAAGCCCACAGTTTTGGAGTACATGTTCTATAGATTGTTTGTCCTCCCCACATGAACACACATCTGTCTGTCTGTTTGTTCTCCCCACATGGACACACATCTTTCTGTCTGTTTGTCCTCCCCACATGGACACACATCTTTCTGTCTGTTAGTTCTCCCCACAAGGACACACATCTGACTGTCTGTTTGTTCTCCCCACATGGACACACATCTGACTGTTTGTTCTCCCCACATGGACACACATCTGACTGTCTGTTTGTTCTCCCCACATGGACACACATCTGTCTGTCTGTCTGTTTGTTCTCCCCACATGGACACCCATCTGTCTGTCTGTTTGTTCTCCCCACATGGACATACATCTGACTGTCTGTTTGTTCTCTCCACATGGACACACATCTGTCAGTCTGTTTGTTCTCCCCACATGGACACACATCTGACTGTCTGTTTGTTCTCAACACATGGACACACATCTGTCTGTCTGTTCTCCCCATATGGACATACATCTGACTGTCTGTTTGTTCTCCCAACATGAACACACATCTGACTGTCTGTTTGTCCTCCTTACATGGACACACATCTGTCTGTCTGTTTGTTCTCCCCACATGGACACACATCTGTCTGTCTGTTTGTTCTCCCCACACGGACACACATATGTCTGTCTGTTTGTTCTCCCCACATGGACACACATCTGTCTGTCTGTTTGTTCTCCCCACATGGACACACATCTGTCTATCTGTTTGTTCTCCCCACATGGACACACATCTGTCTGTTTGTCCTCCCCACATGCACACATCTGTTTGTTTGTCCTCCCCACATGCACACACATCTGTCTGTCTGTCCTCCCCACATGCACACACATCTGTTTGTTTTTCCTCCCCACATGCACACACATCTGTCTGTTTGTCGTCCCCACATGCACACACATCTGTCTGTCCGACTGTCAGTTTGTTGAACAGATGGTATCTGGGTATGCAATTGTCACCGTGGGGTTTGCCCAAGCATTATTCATGCTATTGTTAAGGTGAGATAAACAGTTAGGACAGCTCACAAGAGAAAATAATGAATGAAAATAATAATATTGCTAACTGACAACGGTTCAGAATACCGGTTCATGTTAACTAATAGTGAGTGATTATAGTGAGTTGTAAATAGAAAGTTCGAGAACAAGAAAAAACAGGCTTGACCAATAAGTTTAAGTAAAAAGTTTTGGGTCAGCGAAACAGAAGATTGGCAAGAAAACACACCACAAAAAATGACCAGAGGTCATTAGATGACAGGCAGTCGTGAGTTGTGCTTCAGGAAGAAGGTGTGATCGCTGTGCAGACAAGATCCAGCCATCACTAGCCAGTGTTATTCTATCGGGAGATAGTTTGATTTGATTCTGTGGTTCACAGTTAAGGTGTATTTCTGAAAGGAGATAAGCGTTTATGCTGTTTTTTGTAAGTATTGAACTATGATTATATTTTGCACAGAGTAGAATTTTGTTTACAGGAGAATCTTGCAGAAGCACGATTTGCCAGTTCATTACGAGAACTTTACGACTATGTACCAAGAAAAACGGATGGTTATAACGACTATGTGTAAAGTAACCAAACGGCTGTAAACGTTTGAAGGAAACTAGAGATATTACAGAGGAGCCATAATGAACAAGGTTTGAAGTATCCAGAATTGCATATGATCTTCAAGAAAAAGTGAATGTCGACTTTTATAGAAGAACTTCAAATATGCTCTCTCACTTGTAAGTATCAGAAGGGTGTACATACAATTATTTATGCATGAGATGAATTTTGTTGCTAGGAGCAGTTATGGAGACCTGTCTGACCAGTTCGTCGAGGAAGATATTTAAGTAACAAATCAAGTATGGAATGCTAATAAAGAGCATTGGTATATGAGGAAATAGGAGCAGGTTTTTGGAAGACTAAGGAAGTCTACAGGAGAAAAGACTAAGTTAAAGAGGAATACGGAAGTTACAAGACATATAATTCATGTATGAAGTACCCCTGATGTTTGACATACTTTGAATAGACTCATCATACGTTGTTACAGTACATTATTAAGTTAGTTTCAAGTTTTGAAGGATTGCCATTCAAAATGTTGCCGAATACGTAACACACACTTTGAATTGGCGCCGAGACCAGTCCTTCTTAGTGACAACATGGCTCATCGCATTCGGATCTACTGTATCAACAGCAACAACAACAACAGATACAACAACAACCTGCATTTGTTCCACTACCTCCGAAACAGGAACCCACAATGGTTGCTCTCAAAAGCATCACTGACACATTACATAACGTTGACCATTATGCAAAGTATATCCAGATTAGGTCGGTTATCACACCATTTATAGGGAATTCTAAAGAGTTTCGAAGATGGTTGAAAGATGCAGAAAAATTCGCTACTATGGTAAACGGATACACGGATTCAGACCGTAAGCGAATTCAATATTTGTCATCAGACTCCTTGGTCACTGATTTTTCTAGAAGACGTGACAATACATACCCAAATGAAACGTATGTGTTAACAATAAGTAAGTGGAGTAGGGAGAATGTTAAACTTCTTTCGCTGATGAAGGCAATCAGCTTATGGTCCGGCTTACGTATGGTCGACAGGTGTGTGGATATGTAGAGGACAATATACGCGAATGTTAAGGGTTCGGACATACCTGCAGCAACTGGAAACACACATCACAGTAAACATAAGAGTCAGGAATTCTTGAACTAGCTGTAACGTTTCACAGTTTATTAACACCGCAAAATTGACGTTGGGACAGCACACTTCACAGGTTACAGTTCACGGCAAATCGTGACACATCAGGTAAGCAAAAATATCCATAGGTAATTGCTTGCATAATCCAAAGGTATATAATCATCGATAACAGTTCATTACAGATCATCAGATATCAGTAAGCAAATTCATACGACTCAGTTACTGGTACAAAAAATCCAAGCACAAAGGCTGCGGAGCACAGCAGCTCATAATCATAAACATCATGGCAAAAATATCCATTCCAGAAAGGGACTGCATACATCGCAGTTTACAATAATATAGCCTGAATCAACATACTCCAAGGCCTGCATAATACATCTCCTGGGAGAAAGAACATTCCCTTTAATAATCTATCGGACTTCAAAATCCATCATCGGAAATATGCATGTATATAATGGCCTACAATCCATCCATGGCCTCATAATATTTTCAATCTCTATTAAATTCTCCCTTTTCACAAAAGATATCCACTGGTACACACAGCGAAAACATGACTAACCACCATCCCAGAACACTGCCAGGAACGCACTGTCTCGAGATTACCGTATCTCAGTACAGCTCAGTAACAAAAACTACAGGTGCGGACTCACCGCGTGAGACCACCGCTCAGCTCAAACTGTCCCTACCCAAAAATCTCACTAGGGACATACGAACTGTTTTCTTTATCATATTTTAAAACAAACTAACAACTAGTCAGTTGAGCTGTGTTCAACAATTACTGAGCATACAGCTCCCAACTAAGAAATTCTCTCATCACGCAGAGCGTGTTTACCAGCGCGTACAAAAATCCGACCCGTACGTTCAAGTCTTTAACACTTAACTCAAAGAGTTAACACAACGTTACAGTGACATTACTAACACTATCCATAGGTTTTCCGCTATGGCATGTCGGGAAAGAAGGGTATGTGCCCTCCCCTTGTTGCCTGCGGGAAAATGAACAGCGCACAAAGTCGTTTATTCAATTTATCTATACACGCACTTTAACAAAATCTGCCTGTCACTACTAGCTATTTGTCAGCGTCTGTTGTTTAGTCACATAACAATTACTCCAGTCACTATTTTAATTTCACACAATGAAATATAATGCGAATTATATTCGGTCGCTGATCCGTCACACTTAATAATCTCAGTCAGCTAAGCCGTATCTTCTTGTGTCAGAAAAATGGGATATTTGAAATTACATTACTCTGAACCACTGGCAAGAAATATCCATGCGTTAGGTTATTTCACTAGTTTTAAACGCTAGGGAATTATATTTAATAAAATGGTAAACCTAACACATTTTTAACACGTAAGCACAATTTCTATTACCACACATCAGAAAATTAAATCCCCACGGGACAATTTAACACATCCAGCGAAGAAATTGTTCTAGTCCTACGTGCTTAGATTATCCAAGAAATTTCTGAGCGACTAATACTGAGTTTGAGAGAGCGCTGTATACATATATACAGATTTGAGTGTTATTATCGCGAGAATGTGAATTTTCACACTTCTCGTGTATAGCAGAAATTCAGGAAACTATTCCCCCCCCCCCCCCGATCAAGATTCCTCGGTCACTCTGTTAGCCGTTGCAAATGGACAACAAAAGCTTACTCGTGTAACCGTTTTCCTCCCGAGATTTTCTGTTCGTTTCTAAAATCAAATGATTATCTCCATGTATGTATAAACATCACAACGGGCTGATCACCCGTTTGCCAGTCACTTCGATTACGGAAACGACAGCAAATGGATTGATTTGCCGTTGCCCTAAAGACGCCAATAGGCGTGATGGGAAACAATGGCAAAGAAAACCTATCTGCTGTTGCCCTAAGACGCCACTAGGCGTAATGGCCACTGACTGCTTTGACGGTCGGTGGCTAAGGACGGAGAAGAAGAAGAAGAATGTATAAACATCAAACAGGTACGTCAGGAAAATTTCTGCCCGCGTTTTCCCTTCAAAGAACCCGATTGCATCTCTCACGTGCATCTGTCTAATGACCGATAATTGGCGAATCAGCTCGCGTGAGAATTCAGGTAAGCGAATCATGGCTCGCTGCCTACCACTGGCAGGTCGCGGACTAGCTAATATGTCTGTTTGTAAACACTCATTAGCGCATGTAAGACAGAAAATAGGCGTGGCTTCAAAAGAGAGTCAACAGACAGCAAATTGTGTGATTTTGCCTTCGCAAAACATAAACGCTAACTGTGGGAGCAAAGGTGGTCGGATTACTGAGGCTATATTTACATTTCCACGTCACAATGGGTATGGGTCTGACCAACACACACAAAGTTAGTTCTTTTGTTGTTTATTATCACTAAACTTTACAACATCAAATATCTAAAAGAGAAAGATCAAATACATCAGGATTACATGCATAGAAAAAATAACAGAATACCTATGCCCTCCCCTCACTGAGAAGATAAGAACACACCAAGTCAATAACCCCAAAGGTTAAAGGTTAGCAATAGGTTACAGTATAGACAGTAAAAAAAAAACACAGTTCCTACTAAACGTAATCCAATAAAATTAAACAATAGTCAAACAGAGTCCATATGATACAATGTTTTCTGTACCAAAGAAACATATTTCTCTCTCTCTCTCTCTCTGTCATAGTGGCCACACAATCTCGCTTCTTACCCTATTCTTGGTGAGACAATCTGCTGGACATAAAAATCCATGTATTTATAAGGTCCAGAGTAATTTTCGTCCGAATTGGGCCCCAGTCCCTCCTTTTAATAATTATATTTTATAAAGGGAACGCCTAATTTGGTGGATGATTTCCTGGATACGCAATGTCACATTGAATAGTTAAAGCTGAGACTCTCTGAGATCTCGTGTTCACCGTAAACAGTAGAAAAACATCTGATTGCTAAAACTGTTAATTATTGTTACTTAATGATATGGTAAATCCTATCGCCTGGCTCTGGTGAGTGCCGATTCTAAAATAGCGTAACTCTTCTGGCTTAAATATCCTCTTGGAAACGACTATCAGAAGTCGGGAGAACAGTTATTGGTATTACTCCACAATGGGCTGATAAAAATGCAAACAAATATATCTGGGTATTTGTAAGTCCAGTTAAAATTTACTATTAAAATGTTCGTCAGTCTCTGTGGCCGGTCCTGTTCACAACTGAACTTGGAGGCGCGTAAACCAACAGAAGACAACTTTAATCCAATCAGTAAAATGAAGACAAGGCCCAAGATATAGCCACAAAAAAAAGCCGCTGGTCGCCGTTGATCAGGTCATGCCTAAAAATATAGGAACATTATGAAAAAATTACTGCTAATTTTATATATATATATATATATATATATATATATATATATATATATATATATATATATATATATATATATATATATATATATATATATGTATATATATATATATATATATATATATATATATATATATATATATATATATATATATATATATATATATATATATATATATATATATATATATATATATATATATATATATATATATATATATGTACATATATACATACATATATATATATATATATATATATATATATATATATATATATATATATATATATATATATATATATATATATATATATATATATACACGGAAGGGGACGAGACAATCTCTCATCCTCTCCATCAGACCTGATTAAAGTTAAAAGGCGCACGTTATGTCTAGCCTATCCTATCGCGCGTCGCTTAGCGGGTGCAAGTTTGGTTGAGGCATGCAGCCTTTTCCCCTCCTGCTCCGGTCAACGATCAGCGCATAATGTCAATTATGATTTAATTATCCCTACGCGCACTCAACAAATATCGCCTGTCATTAATAACTATTAAATTTTCGGCGTCTGTTTGTTTAGTCACATGATATTCAAACACAGTCACTTACTAAATTACACAAGATGAAATAAACGTGAGTTGTATTCCGTCAATTATCCGTCGCCTAGTGTATTAATTAGTCAACTAAACCGTCTCTTTCTGTATGATAGCGGGTGATAAAATAAACATTACAACCGAAACACATGGAATAAAAATAGCTACGCGTTATTTTCCACTGGTTCTAACACCTAGAAAATCACAGTGAATTTAAGATGCTAAAACTTTTAACACTGTAATACGCTTAAGCTCAAATTTATATATTACCAGAAATCAAGAAAGAAAACCCCACGAACTATTAACACATCTGTTTCCAATAGATCTAGATAACGTGTTTAGACTCTCCGAAAAATCTGAGCGACTCTGATAACTGATTTGAGAAAGACGCAGTTTGTATACGATCATGTTGTTATGATCTCTAGAAGATGTGAATTCTCACACTCCGTTTCCCAGCAGAGAAATCTGAAACTACGTTTTCCAGATAAAGGGTTTTACGGTTTTACGAAATTTTTCCTGTTTCTCGAGATCAAAGGATTTGATCCCCTTATAGAGAATCTTCGAAGGCCGTTACTCTTCCACGTGTTTCCCACGTGCGATCTGCTCGTTATCGTAATAAAAACAGATCAGCTCGCGTGAGAAACTTGCGAAAACGAACGTGGTTCGCCCCCTGCTATGAATGACAATTTGTGAAAGTTGGTAAACAAGCTCGTTTGATATGGTCAAGTAAAAAAGAGGCGTGGATTAAAAGGTGAGTCAGTGTTACATATTATGAAAATAGCTTTCATCTATCTACTTCTTTATCTACACTTTTCTTTTACCTTTCTTTCCCCTACGCACGTTTGTTAACATAAAACCCTTCTATACTCAGAGATCTGTGACTTTTTCTAATTTAGCACGCATTTTATTGCTGTTCGCTATTTCCTTTGATGTATGTTCACGAGCAGACCTATTAGCTGAGCGGGGTATCTGTAAACTATAACGCCAGCGATTGAAAATCGTGGGATAGGATCAGATATAGATCAGGAGGAGATAATTTTGGAACAAAGGGGCAGACAATTTCTATTACCTTCCCCTGAACTGTTCGTTTGAAAGTAATTAAACACGGTGAGAATAGCAAGATCACAGGACGGGATTTGCTCGATTTCGTTCAATGACCACGTCTGCAGGGGTAAATAGTGTGATTTTACGATCGAAGAAATCTCGCAGGGTCTGGTCAGTTACGTTACGCCTGATCTAAAGAGAGACCGTTCGCTCGGTGCTCGAATTTGCAGCGGTAATAGTGTGTAGATTCCTTTTGATAATAGAATTTGAGAAGAGATTTCCCCTTAGGTGCTAAATCTGGCAGAGAGTCTGGTTTTCGGTGTATAATGTATATTCCCTTTGATTTCAGATATATAAACCCCAGCATTCTATCTCAATTTATCCAGTACCGCCACAGATTCAGAAGACATCTAGCTACGATTCTATTTTAACCAACTAGTACAGGCATGGTTCATTATGAGTATTGACGAAATATATATTTATTTCTAATTCATGATGATTAAGTTTTTTTAAATGACTAGAATTTATTTCACGGGAGTTTTGAAACGATGAGGCAAGCTCTAAGTTTGCAGTTTCAATTTAAGTTAAAAAACGGAAGTGGATAAATATATTCTATTTTACGCGGGTTAAGGATAGCATTGTGAATACTATATTATGGTTAAGTATTTGTATTTTTTCTCCTTTAAACAGTATTGGGTCAAACCCTAAACCTTACCAGCGGCTTCCATGTAAATCTGAGAGTAACCATACAAAAGAACAATTTAATTAGTATCTGGGTTTCTTCAAGGTAAAAACTGTCAGGTTGTGTTTACACTCTGAAAGAGACAGAATACCACCCATAGAACATTAAGAGTGACTTTGTAACTGGGCATATAGATCCAGATTTCTTTTCCAATTTCATTTACAGTCAGCTCGTTGCGGTGACTTAACAAACATTACCATTTCCCGACATTTGACCAGTTGTGGTGTGACCAAGAATTTTATACTGAGAGAAGTTACGAACCTGACATTTCCTATGTACTGGAAACCTCAAGCTATTAACACTGAGCGCTGTTAAATTTCTTACCTGGACAAATTTAATGTGACATGAACAGGTAATCCTAAATAAAACATAACAAAGGGAACGCTCCCCGGAGAATTTAAATTAACCTGTCTTTGAGGAGCTGGGGTTCCCTTTGCCAAAAATAACACTGGATCTGCTGGGTGTCCTTCAAATTGTTCAAGAAGATACAACACAAGTATTTAGGTAAGAAAGAATGCTCGTGGCCACGGTTGTCTGAGAAGAGAGGAAGGATGAACGAATAATTCTCATATATATATATATATATATATATATATATATATATATATATATATATATATATATATATATATATATATATATATATATATATATATATACATATATATATATATATATATATGTATATATATATGGTTCTCTTTTTGGCAGCTACCTTGTTTAGTTCATTTCTCAGATGCGGGAGTTTACCACCTTTGAGAGCTTGCAGGACAGACAGTGCATCTGTGAGGATGACTACCTGGTGGCAGTCAGAGTTGGTGTTATAAATCATACTTGCAGCTTGCTCTAGAGCTTGAACCTCAGCTGTATAGTTGGAACAGAATTTACCAGTGGGAATGTGCCTGGTCTCATAGTGGTTGTCAGGATATGAGATAAAGATACCGGCACCTCCATTCCTAACAGCATTAGTTGCTGATCCATCTGTATAGGCATGTATCCATGATTGATCGGGATAGCTTTCTTGGATCATACTCAATGTAGCAGTTCGTTTTTGCAGATCAGTATACTCACATCCACTTGTGAGACCACTGACTGATGTATTAATTTGGAGGGCACTGCTGGCCTGCTCCCATGGTACAGGGTATAGGGTGGGCTTCAGTGGTGTTGTCTTCATGGATAGGTCTTCTTGATGCTGTCTTATAAGTCTTTTCCCCCGATGCACAAAGCTGCTACGCTTTAGACGTCCCAATGCCAGATCATCTAGTCTTGCCTTCATTGGGTGCATTGGCATACTGTTGTACTTTTCCATCTGGATCATGGTTTTTGTGTCTCTTCTATGGGACAATGTCTGTAATCCAGCAACCTTCTGCATCTCTGTTATTGGTGTAGTTTTCATGGCTCCTGTAATGAGCCTGAGAGCTTGATTTTGCACCTTGTCCAAAGACTGCAGATGTGAGTTAGCAGCTGATGACCATGCTGCTGGGCTAAACTCTAAGTGTGGTCTTATTACTCCATTATAAATCTTCTTTAGATTTCGTTCATTTGCTCCCCAGTTGGTACCTGCTAATTTTCTGAGTATGCCTAGTCGTCTTCGGGCCTTTCCTTCTGCATTTTCAATATGCTTATTCCATGTAAGCCTTTGGTCAAATGTCACCCCAAGATAGGTGGGGTAGCTTTCTTCCTTGATCACGGTTGTCCCTAGGTGTATGTTAGATGATTTGTCCTTGGGGGCGAGGGAGAACAGTGTTGTGGAGGTTTTGTCTGTGTTTATTGTGATAAGCCATTTCTCTGCCCATGACACTAGCATGTCTGCTGCCCGCTGCATTCTATAATTTGCTGTGGTGACATTTTCATCAGCGCACCAGAGTACTAGGTCATCTGCATATAAGGCAGCTTTAACTCCTGCAGGGAGATCTTTCACCATATATATATATGTCACAGGATAGACATTCGCCGAAATATTAAGTTGGTCACGTTGGAGAGTGGCAACGCTGTTAGAATAAAAAACCGGTTTGGTCAGTTGAGCCAGAACGGAAGAGGATATAAATATTTTGGCGCAAATCATTAGACGTGATGCCTGCCGTCCTGAGAGGACGTGGTCCCTTTGTCAGCGGTTTTTGCTGGGATTATTTGAATGCCATTGTGGTTCACATTTCTTGCCGGTATTCTTGTGATCAGGATTATTTTGTATATCGCTAGAACGGTGGTGTAATTTCTAGTGGTTTTTTCCTGTAGATCATTTACGTTAAGTATCGTACGTTTGAGTATTGCTTTACTACAGTACAGGGCTTAGCCGGTGAGTGAAAGTCATGGTTTATTCACTGGATAGGATATGTCGGTGATTATGTACTGTTATATTGAGCTGTTGATTATGACAAGTAGATTGGCATTTCTATTGCATTGTTATTTCAGGTGTATTGCTAGCCGAGTGCGGCTTTTGTGTGTGTACAATATTTATTAAAGGGTCCTTACCTGTTCCAGGTGTTATTGGTTATTAAATGTCAGCTATTGTGTGCTGTGTTCATACCTGTGGATAGTGAGCCTAAGTCTATAGATTTGCCATGTGTTAACCTGTTAAATCCCCAGTACAAATAGGGTTTGATCTGACAGCACAAGTAGTCTTGTGTGTGTTCTGACAGCTGCGGGCTCGTCCATTCTTTTGGCCGTGGGGCCTGTATTTTGTAATATTAATTCCTAGCTAGCTGACATCTGAATGGCGTGTCTATTTTATAGGCCGTGGAGCCAGTGGTTTTGAAGTATCTTATAATATTTGATAGCAAGGCCGTAGAGCCTGTGTTTGCTATAGTCAGGCCATTAAGAATTGTACACACTGAGTATTAGGAGTTGGCAGCCGTGTTGGCGCCTTCCTAGTTAGTATCAACTCACGGGAGTGAGTTATTTTTGATCGTCCAGTAGAAAGTCAGTGTGTTTATCAGTCAGTGTAGTGTACTGTTTACGGTTGTTTGACCTGACCTCGATTACGATAGCTGACCTACTTACAGCGTCTTAGTAGTGATGGCTATTTTTCAGTGAATAAATATTTTTCAGTCTGTCGTCGTTAAAGTATCTTACATGTGAGTTTCAAGTTGTTTGCACTGTTATGTTTCCAGTTCTAGGTACGAGTGTAATGAAGTGAAAGGCTAGGGTTGCAGCGTGCGTCAGGCAGGTCAGTTTGGTGTATCTCTAAGTCTTATTGGTGGTTGGTGACAATTATCTAGGTGGAGCAGCGGAGCTTGGGGTGTTGGTACCATCTAGCTAGATTGGCCCAGACGGCAAATGGAGTGTCATATGGGAGATAGTTTGGTCAACCTCGGTATAGGGTGGAAGGAGATTGGTGTTAGGAAATTGAAGTTGTTAGGAGGTTGATAGGGTGTCTGGTACCTCAAGTCATCGTGTTGGACTTTTGGTCTTGTCATTACTACTCAAATGTGCCCAACCAGGGGTGAAAGTCAACGCCTCTGACTTGACCTTACTACTTAGATGGGCCCAACCAGGGGTGAAAGCCGGCGCCTGTGACGTTTCCTTACCACGCAGACGTGCCCGACCAGAGGTGAATTCTTAAGTGCAGTGTGTCTTGCCGACCTGCGGTGGTCCAGTATACGTTACCTTGTAGACTGCTGTGATCCGTGCAGTGTCGAACTGTGAAATAAACTTTTCGTGTTACAGTCATATTACAGTGCCAAGGGACATATATGTATTTATCCGACGTATAGACTGGTGATACTAGCTGTGCAGCTGAACTTGTAGGAATTTAGACAGTTCTGTTTATATTGTGGACAGTACTATGTGAGCACCGTATAGAACAGTGTAGTCATCGTGTTAGAGGTTACCATACCGTGACAAGGAATTCTGTTGCGAGTTACTGACACACAGACTTTCAGAGAAGCTTGTTTCCTGGACTTTGATTCTTTTGGATTGTACGTTTTCTAGTGGAGTCTGGTTTGTACCGTGTTCATCATACATCGTCAGTGCTGAGGATACTTCTTGCTCAAGCGTCGTTGGACCTTCAGATAACTTATTGTTTGTTTGATTTTGTATAATGTATTATATTGATATTTTCTTGTTTTTTCTGAAACTCTAAATTTTCTTGTCTGTCTTTCTATCTGGTACTAACTATCATTTAGCCTAATCTGTATAGTAATATACTGCTGATTCTTTATGTGCTTCTTGGTTTGTTATTGTTTCTTTCCTTTTGTTGTGTTTATTTTCCGATTTTCCGAGTATGACTTAGTTTGTATATATGTACGTGAATAGTTAGTTGGAGTAGATTTTTCCCTGTATTCTTTAGTACGTGGAGTGATTAGATGATTTAGTTATAGTGTTATAGAGTTAATTTTGCTGATAAGTTATTTAGTTTATTTTCACTGGAGTGGTTCATCAGTGCTCAGTGGAAGAGATAGCTTCCAGTACCTCATTGTTGACTGTAGTTTTTGTTGAGTCTTTGGTGTTATACTGTATTGGTGTGTTCAAGGGAGGAAGGGTGGGGAGTTTAATCCAGTCTTGGCCTCTTGTGGAAAAGATTGGATTAGACCGATTCTTTTAGGGTGTGGCTGTGTTTGTTTTGTGGTGGAGTCAGGCAGACGGAATTTCCTGCGACTGCCCTGCTTAACATTCCAAGCGTTGTTGGTGTTTGGTGTATTCGTGTAGTGTGTATTTATATTGTCGTGTACATCCAGTATTTCGTTTGTTGTGTTTAAGTGGTGTATTCTCTTGTTTCATCTTTCTATCTTGTAAATACGTTTACAGGTATCCCTTGTTTTCGTTCGTGTGCAGTCACGCATTGTATATATTAATCTACCTCTTCTGTTCTTGGTCTATCATCTTGTTCCTCGTGACTGGAATTGTGTTTTCGTAAAGTGATGTATGTGTTTCTTTCATCTGTGTAGTGCTCATTTTGCCATAGGTAGTACTTGCATAATATGGGTTATTGAGATTAATGGTAAGTGAAGTATTATCTGAATATAGCACCAGTATGGGTGCCAGTAACAGACTGTGAAGTAAAAAAACTGATTTGTGACTAAGTTGGTATAGTGGTGTCATAGCACCAGAAAGTTTCCCAAGTTGTTATTATACAACTGTCGACTATAATAAGTTTGTTTCAGTGTATCGCAGAGACTAAGTGGTCTGTTAGACCAAATTTTCACAGTGATGAGACAGTAAGCCAAGGGGTAAAGTAAGACTATATTTACATTATAAGAGTCAAAGGTTGATGTTGTGTACACATTGAGAGGTGAGGTGATTTATACTTACATCTCTGCGATACACTGAAACAAACTTATTATAGTCGACAGTTGTATAATAACAACTTGGGAAACTTTCTGGTGCTATGACACCACTATACCAACTTAGTCACAAATCAGTTTTTTTACTTCACAGTCTGTTACTGGCACCCATACTGGTGCTATATTCAGATAATACTTCACTTACCATTAATCTCAATAACCCATATTATGCAAGTACTACCTATGGCAAAATGAGCACTACACAGATGAAAGAAACACATACATCACTTTACGAAAACACAATTCCAGTCACGAGGAACAAGATGATAGACCAAGAACAGAAGAGGTAGATTAATATATACAATGCGTGACTGCACACGAACGAAAACAAGGGATACCTGTAAACGTATTTACAAGATACATATGGGGCACCATTATGTCCTCGCCCATCTGGGCAAACCCATTCAGAAGTCTGGTCTGTCAGAAGACTTAGTTGCCAGTATCGGCAAAGTTCAGCGCCATCCTTGGCGAAATCAGTCAAACGGGGGCCAAGAGCAGAAGTATGAGAAGCCCTCAAGTCCCTATCAGCCACGTAGATGAAATTATGAGAATTTCCGATCTCATCGGTATGGTCGGCCGAGGTGGCAGAACCGACAATATGATAGTTATAGCGATAGAGGGGAGCGTCAAACGCAAAAGCAGGTACGCTTCGAGGACTCTCGGGACGAAGACCGGTTTTGGTATAAAGCAAAACATTCCAAGCAGAGGAGTGGTTCCTCAGAGAGTCGATCTTCCGACACGGATGCGGGGTCTTCGTCATCGAAAGGCTCCAGCAAAAGTACACGCGATGAGAAGAAGAAAGAGCTCTTGTGTACCATTTGTGGTGGAAATAATCATTGTGCAGACAGGTGTCCCACCCCGATTGAACACGCGAATTCCGCGTTTGTGTTGGACTCAATTAATAGTGAGGACTGTGCCGGGTGTCGCCCTCTGTTTCACGCGAACGAGAGGGTAGTGCTTCAATGCGGGCACGCGGCACCATGCCTATCGGCAGTCCATGAGACTGGCAAGGTGATTCTCTACGAAGGCAAGGTGGAGAATAGACCAGTCCGGGTGTTGAGGGACACTGGGTGCACCACAATTTGGGTGCGTTGGTCGAGTATCGACGACTCCTGCCTTACAGGCAAAACTGTAAAGTGCACCACGTTCGAGGGTAAAGTTGAGTCTTACCCCCAGGCGAGTATTAATGTGGACACTCCGTTCCTCTCGGGGAGAGTAAATGTGTTCGTCCTCGAGGACCCGATTTAATCGTTGGCAATGTACGCGGAGTGCATAGTGCCGTGGGTCTGGCTGGAGCAAAGGCTCAGCATCACCAAACTCCGAAGGGGATGACCAGAAGGTACATCGTAGACGCGGGTCGCGGCAAGTATCAAATGACATGATTAGGAGCAGTAGGAACCTATGCGAGGGTCCGAAAGCTAGTGATCGCACAGTGTGGGTGCGTAACGTTCCCCTGAGTGTGAGCTGGCGCACACTCAGATGAGTGTTCGATGAGGTCGCGCCAGTTAGATTTGTGGAGGTAGTGTCGTTGCGCGACATTACCAAAATGACACGAGTGACTTTTGCGGATAGGGGGGGGGGGGGGGGCGCGTAATGCAGTTAGGCAGAAGCATATTTCGTTGCTTCAGAACCATCTGCTGATAGTTCAGCAATAGCTAGGGTTAGGTTTCGGGTTTGTGTTCAGTAAAGATGTTACGATTGACCTGAACCGAACCTTAGAGTCTGATCCACGCCCCCAGTTCTATTCGTATATGAGTATGAAGATTTTGTAAACTTCTAAACATTATGTAATGCTTTGCAATGCATGTTTATGCTATGACATGTCATGCTTTACAATGTAGGTTAGTCGAAAGTTGTTGCCAGCAGAAACCAGATACTCCAAGATTGAGAGGGAGTGCCTTGCGATTGTATGGGCGGTGTCTAAGTTGGCACGATATCTGTTGGGGGCGCCTTTATTTCTCCTCCAAACAGATCATAAACCACTGCTATTTTTGCAGTTGGCTAAATCCACCGGTGCGAAGTTGACACGCTGGGCATTATTGCTGCAGCAATTCTACTTTACTATTTTACCTATTCAGGGAGTACATAATATTGTAGCGGATGTCTTGTCCAGTTTATGAAGTTGGTGTGGGATATATATATATATATATATATATATATATATATATATATATATATATATATATATATATATATATCTATATATATATATATATATATATATATATATATATATATATGAAAACTGTCTGATCTAAGAATCTCAAGCGTAACCGATAGGCTGGATAGATTATCTCTCAAATCCAGGGACAGACTTTACCTTTCACCATTTCACTCGTGAAAAATCTATTTCTTTACCTTATCTCCCACGGAGCTATCATCTGTTCTAGTTCTACCCAAACGGGACCATAATTGATCATAATTCCCCTATAAAAAATCTACGACAAATGGGTGCTTGTTTTCTGGGAATTGAACTCAAATCCTGAGCAAGTACGACAGAAATTTTCTCGTTTACCGGGATTTTCATCTGATAACCTTTATAGTCTAGATAGAGAAAGAGTGTGTTTGTCTCGTGAGATTTAGTAACATTAAAAATATTTATCCCTTAGACTAATGATCTGTTTATTGGCTTGCTGACCACATAATTATATCAACTGTTTTTCCACAGCATTGTTAGAGTATATACTAATAGATTTACGGGGTGATTTTGTCGGAGTTATGTTATGTATTGATTTTGTAATACAAAGCCGCTGGTAGTGTGTGATTGTGTAACAATCACAGGGTTTTTGAAGCAGAAGGTGTTTGAGCTAAGCGAATGAGTGCGTTCGGACTATCACGTCCAGTTAATTGCCTCCCTTTTCCTAACTGACTTCACGGGTGACTTGATAATGGTATTAGAAATTAAGGGAATATTTTTTTCGCCTTAAAAATTTTTGCCAGGAATTTTTTTTTTCTTCCACTTTAGTAATTTAGTTTTTGTGTTAGTTGATTAATCTGTACTACCATTTATTTGGCGTAGTCGTCTGCATTAAAAGCCTTTATTGCCAGTTAATAGCAGCGATAGTTAGATAACTAATTATAAGGAGGAGGTATCCCAGTTGAATAACATATCTTTTTGTTTGTATTTTCTCGTAAGTGGTAGGAAACCAGTGTATCCTTTTTCTTACTTCTTTCTCGGGTAAGTCACAGTCAGCTATTTGCAATGGCGGAGCGTGCAAAGCTTTGAAAGATGCTAAGAGAGGAAGCAAGGGAAGAGGGATTGGAAGGAGAAGAAACGAAAGCTTTTGTCAGGGACGAACTTGACAGATATGATGCGGAGAAGAAAGAAGCAGAAGCTAGGGAAAAGGAAAAAGCAACCGAAGCTAGAGAGCAGAAGAAGATTGAGGAGGAAATGGAAATTCGCAGGGCACAGCATGAGGAAAGAGAGAAGGAGAGACAGCATGAGGAAAGAGAGAAGGAGAGACAGCATGAGGAAAGAGAAAATGAGCAACGACGACAGCATGAGGAAAGAAAGAAAGAGAGACAGCACGAACTGGCGCTTAAAGCTCTGGAGGTCCAAAGTCGTGGGGATGCCTCTACCTCCAGCAATGATGACTATCTACCTCAATCACAGCTAACTGGTCCTTCTAACACTCAATCTCAACTCATCGCTTTGTCTTTTGCACTAGAATCTTTCCCATGTCCTAATGAGAAGATTGACACGTATCTAGAAAAATTTGAGAAAATGGCTAATCTGTACGGTTTAGAGACGTCGCGTTGGTGTATGAAACTTTCCCAGGCTTTAAAAGCGTCTGCGTATGCTGCTTATGCAAAACTTGAAAGCAGCCAACAAGATAATTACGACGTGTTGAAGAAAGCTTTACTTGAACGGTTTGAAATAAACGTTCGTAAATTTTTGCAACTGTTCCGTAACAGCAGAAAGGAGAGCTCTGAAACTTTTCAGCAGTTCTCTTCTCGTCTAAAGGGATACTTGACAAAGTGCCTGGAGCTTTCGCAGCTCGCCTCTACCTATGAAGGACTTGAGGAGTTCGTTATAACCGAACAAACAAAGAACACTCTGTCAAGTGACACTCGTCGATTTCTTTCTGAGCAAGGGGCAGAAAAGCTGGAAGACATTTTGGAAAAGTCCGAGCGATATCATAATGCGCTGGCCGAACTGCCGGCCACAAAACGTAAACTGACAGAAAAGCCTTCTCGAAAGAATAATCTAGAGCAATCTTCCCATTCTTCTAAGCAGCATAACCACAGAAAAACTGGACCCCAGAATCTCCCTCCTGAAAAATCTAAGTTCTACAAAAACAAGTACCCCACAAACAACAAACAGTCTGATCAACCCAACCGTTCTACATGGCAGCGCGGCCAGAAAGGACAGGGTGACAACGGAAAAACACCTGCGCACGGGACAACTGATCAAACAAGCACACCGAGCCTAAACGCATCGGATGCTTGCAAACAGACTCGCAAGAAAGAATTATTGTCAGTGATTCTCAACCTGAGGGAGAGAGGCCCTCTATGCGAGGTACTGTTATTTTGATCGGGACTTCAACTGATTGTCTTTTTGACACGGGGCTTTCTTTTGATTGCATTGTTGCCAGGCACCTGGTCAAACCCGGTCAAGAGACAGAAGAAACCGTTAAACTTTGTGGAGTTTTTAAGAGTGATGCACCCAGGACGCTTCCCATCGCATTGGTGGAGATACACTCTGATTTTGTCAGAGGTGTGATCAAAGCGGCTGTTATGGATGACCCGATCTACCCGGTCATACTTGGCTGTAGATATGTGTTTATTGGGAAACCGGAAGAGCCAATTGTGGCAACAGTAATACAAGAGTGCAAACAAGAAGGAACGGGAGCCGGCGCCAAATTTGTTACCTAATGAACTAAAAGAGGCGCAACAAAAGGACTCTACCTTGGAGCCCTGCTTTAGGAAACAGCCCATGGCTAAGAACCTCAGACACCACGGGGACATTTTTTCTAAGGATGGCGTACTTTATCGCAGAACGGGCAAACCTGAACAAGGTTTTAATCGGCTCCTAGTACCGAAACAGTACAGAAACCAAATCTTAGAAATGGGGCACTCTCTTCCCTTTAGCGGACATGTGGGACATAACGCCACAAATCAGCGAATATAGACTCACTATTGGTGGCCAGGAATGAATATTAATATTATCAGATACGTGAAATCCTGTTCCCTGTGCCAACGGGTGGCAACCAAGCATTGAACCCCCCAGTTCCCATGGGGGGAAATGCCAATAGTGGGAACACCATTTGAACGGATTGCTGTCGACATTGTTGGACCCATCGAAAGGACCAAAAGAAGGAACAGGTTTATCCTGACCTTAATCGACACATGCACTATGTAGGTCGAAGCTATACCGCTAACATGCACAGATTCCAAGCATGTCGCAGAAGCCCTAGTGCAGATTTTTACACGGTTGGGATTCCCTCAACAAGTTTTGACGGACAATGGATCCCAATTCCGTAGCCTGTTAATGGATGAGATCTTTAAGATCTTGAGGGCCAAACACATCCACACCAGCCCGTACCACCCGGCCGGAAATGGGCTCGTGAAACGTTTCAACGGCAGCCTCACCATGATGTTACGTAAGCTGGGACAAGAGAAACCGGAAGATTTGGACCTTTTAATTCCTGCAGCGTTATTCGCCTACAGGGAAGTCCCCGGGGCCTCTATGGGTTTTCCCCCAGCTAGACTTTTATTCGGCAGACCTATCAAGGGCCCGCTTGAAGCCTTACTCAGGTCGCTGACAGACCAGAAGGCGGATGAGACAGTCGTCTCAGCCAGTAGATATATCGGAATTGAAGGAAAGGCTACAGCTAGGATGGAATCTAGCAACGACAAACCTTAAGCGAGCGCGCGCAAAGCACGCTAAACGATACAATCAAGCAGCGAAAGATAGAGAACTACAACCAGGTTAGAAAGTTTTGTTGTTACTGCCAACCGGAAGCAACAAACTACGCATCTGATGGCAAGAGCGGTTTACTGTCCTGAAAAAGATCTCGAGAACTAATTATCAGATCTCTATCAAAGGAAAGGAGAAGGTTTACCATGTAAATCTGTTAAAGAAATACTTGGAAAGACCGGTGCCGTCTCCCGAACATCTCCTGGCGGTCGCCGTAGCTACCGAAGATGTTCAAGATGACGACAGTTGCATGAAATATCCATTGCAACAAACGGAATCTTTCAAAGATGTAAAATTTGGTGACACTCTCTCGGAAGCACAACAGACAGAAACGAGGGCGTTGCTGAACCAGTACACAGCAGTGCTAACGAATGTACTTGGGCGAACACATCTCGTAGAGTTCGAGATGAAACTTACAAACGAGACACCATTCGAACTAGAGTTTACCCTATTCCGTACGCGAATGCTGATACGCTACATGAAGAGATAGACAAGCTACGTAAAACAGGAATTATTAGTGAGTCGACATCTCCTTATAGTGCGAGCGTAGTGCGGTTGCAGAAGCCCAATAAGGAAGTTCGGCTGTGCATCGATTACCGTCTACTGAACACTGTAACGGAATTTCAGCCGGAACCTCTCCAAAGCGCTTCTGAGCTGTTTAGCAAGCTAAGCAAGGCACGCATTTTCTCCAAGATTGACCTGAGTAAAGGTTACTATCAAATACCAGTCAAAGAGGAAACTAAGCCTTTGCTAGCTGTCAGCACCAATGAAGGACACTATACGTCTAACGTGATGTTATTCGGGTTACATAATGCACCAGGAGTGTTCACGAGGATGATGAGAAAGCTTTTAGAACCATTGCACAGTCCACATATCCACAATTTTATGGATGATTTACTAGTTGCGACGGACACATACGAAGAACACATTGCTACGGTGGCTATGCTCCTCAGGAAACTACAGGAAACTGGTCTCACAGCTAGACCTAGCAAATGTTTAATTGGCTTCGAAAAGCTTGACTTCCTGGGGCATACCATTGCTCACGGTGCCATGTGGCCAGTTGCTAAGAACGTAGAGAAGATACATGCAGCAAAGAGGCCAAGGACGAAGAAAGAAACACGATCTTCTTATCACTGCGTGCTTATTACCAGAAATTCACCAAAAATATCAATAGTTTGACTGCATCCCTTACTGACCTTACGAAGAAGGGGCGACTTGAGAGAATTATCTGGGATTTCAAGTGCGAAGACGCTTACGTCACGCTCAAGAAACAAATGTCTGAATTTCCAATTTTGCGACTACCTGATATTACCAAACCCTTCATATTGCGAGTCGACGCATCGGGTCAAGGCATCGGGTCAACTCTGCTTCAGGCAGGCGACGATGATCCAAATCAGCTATTCCCAGTGGCATACGGCTGTCGTAAATTGAATAAAGCAGAACAAAACTATTCCACAGTGGAAAGAGAATGTCTGGCACTAGTTCATGGTATAAGGAGACACAATGAATACCTGTACGGTGTAACATTCACGGTGCAGACCGATCATGTTCCACTGGCGTTTCTTGGGGCAAATAAGGAATTTAATGCGAAAATAATGCGCTGGGCATTGCTGGTAAGTGTATATTCCTTTAAAGTCGAATACATTCCAAGAAAAGAAAACGTTGGAGCAGACTTCATGAGTAGGAATTGGACAGAGACGGAGGGGGATAATGAGAGTGAAGATAACAATCACCCGGAAACTACTGATATAGTAAATCTATTTCCATAAAGTGGACATGAAGTGGTTTCATATCTTTAAGCGGGGACGTCTGTGACATATTATGAAAATAGCTTTAATCTGTCTACTTCTTTATCTACACTTTTCTTTTACCTTTCTTTCACCTACGCACGTTTGTTAACATAAAACCATCCTATACTCAGAGATCTGTCCCTTTTTCTAATTTAGCACGCATTTTATTGCTGTTTGCTGTTTCTTTTGATGTATGTTCACGAGCAGACCTATTAGCTGAGCGGGGTATCTGTAAATTTTAACGCCAGCGATTGAAAATCGTGGGATAGGATCAGATATAGATCAGGAGGAGATAATTTTGGAACAAAGGGGCAGACAATTTCTATTACCTTCCCCTGAACTGTTCGTTTGAAAGTAATTAAACACGGTGAGAATAGCCAGATCACAGGACGGGATTTGCTCGATTTCGTTCAATGACCACGTCTGCAGGGGTAAATAGTGTGATTTTACGATCGAAGAAATCTCGCAGGGTCTGGTCAGTTACGTTACGCCTGTTCTAAAGAGAGACCGTTCGCTCGGTGCTCGAATTTGCAGCGGTAATAGTGTGTAGATTCCTTTTGATAATAGAATTTGTGGAGAGATTTCCCCGTAGGTGCTAAATCTGGCAGAGAGTCTGGTTTTCGGTGTATAATGTATATTCCCTTTGATTTCAGATATATAAACCCCAGCATTCTATCTCAATTTATCCAGTACCGCCACAGATTCAGAAGACATCTAGCTACGATTCTAGAGTCACTTGTATGAAGTAGAGTTCTTAGTTTTCGGTGGAGATAGTCTTAGAATCGTGTGTGAAGATAAATACTATGTTAGTGGTTTAAGTGATTTAAGTGGTAAAATCGTCGATTATATTTCACTAGATTTTCTGTGCAGAGTGATTTACTAGATAGGTCCTTCATTTATATTTTTCTAGGTTTTACTGTGTTACAGGGGCTAGCAGAATAAATAATAATTTCTAGCTAAACTATGCCAGCTATAAAAGAAATTTAATTAATAGCTAGTAACCAGTCAGAGAATATTTTAACCAACTAGTACAGGCACGGTTTATTATGAGTATTGACGAAATATATATTTATTTCTAATTCATGATGATTAAGTTTTTTTAAATGACTAGAATTTATTTCACGGGAGTTTTTGAACGATGAGGCAAGCTCTAAGCTTGTAGTTTCAATTTAAGTAAAAAAAACCGAAGTGGATAAATATATTCTATTTCACGCGGGTTAAGGACAGGATTGTTAATACTATATTATGGTTAAGTATTTGTATTTATTCTCCTTAACACAGTATTGGGCCAAACCCTAAACCTTACCAGCGGCTTCCATGTAAATCTGAGAGTAACCATACAAAAGAACAATTTAATTAGTATCTGGGTTTCTTCAGGGTAAAAACTGTCTGAGGTTGTGTTTACACCCAGAAAGCGACAGAATACCACCCAAAGAACATTAAGAGTGACTTTGTAACTGGGCATATAGATCCAGATTTCTTTTACAATTTCATTTACAGTCAGCCCGTTGCGGTGACTTAACAAACATTACCATTTCCCGACATTTGACCAGTTGTGTTGTGACCAAGAATTTTATACTGAGAGAAGTTACCAACCTGACATTTCCTATGTACTGGAAACCTCAAGCTATTGACACTGTGAGCGCTGTTAAATTTCTTACCTGGACACATTTAATGTGACATAAACAGTTAATCCTAAATAAAACATAAAAAAGGGAATGCTCCCCGGAGAATTGAAATTAACCTGTCTTTGAGGAGCTGGGGTTCTCTTTGCAAAAATAACACTGGATCTGCTGTGTGTGTGTGTCCTAAAGATTGTTTCAGAAGATACAACACAAGTATTTAGGTAAGAAAGAATGCTCGTGGCCACGATCGTCTGAGAAGACAGGAAGGATGAACGAATAATTCTCATATATATATATATATATATATATATATATATATATATATATATATATATATATATATATATATATATATATATATATATATATATATATATATATATATATATATATATATATATATATATATATATCTTGTAGAATCCATGTACTCACTTTGTGTATTTTTTATGCAAGTTTTGCTAATGCTGTCCCTTTTCCAGAAGAGATTAACGTATAACTCTGTTCTTTACTGTAGAGGGAAATACTAGACCATAGCGTATAAATCTTTGACTCTTTGGGGTTAATAACTTTCGTCTAACGGGATCTTGTCTCAACAGAGGGAGGGAGGATTACACCTATGAGTCTAACCCTTTAATTAATTCATTAACTTATGTTTATGTGTATTTGATTTGATATTCAAAATATTGCTGTTGTGAAGTTCTTTATGATAAATAAAATTTACATAACTTTTATTTACGTGTGTTGGTCAGCTTGTCCCAAAAGATCCCTATTCCATTGATATAGTTTTCACGTCTGTGCGTCTAATTGTCGTCCCTTATCTGTGTGTGTGTAGATGTGAGGGGTTGAATATATATATATATATATATATATATATATATATATATATATATATATATATATATATATATATATATATATATATATATATATACGAAAACTGTCTGATCTAAGAATCTCAGTCGTAACCGATAGGCTGGATAGATTATCTCTCAAATCCAGGGACAGACTTTACCTTTCACCATTTCACTCCTGAAAAATCTATTTCTTTACCTTATCTCCCACGGAGCTATCACCTGTTCTAGTTCTATCCAGACGGGACCATAATTGATCTTAATTCCCCTATCAAAAATCTACGTCACTCAGACAGGTAGAGAAATGCATGACCTAGTTAGCGAATCTTAAAACTTCGCCGAGGTCACAAAATGCTATCGCAGACAGGATGCTTCATTTCCATTATACATCACAAGCTGGCAAAATCAAATTTTCTGCGATTGTGTGAGACTTTCCAGATTTAGCTATCAGCAATGAAATTTCGCATGAAGCTCGCAAACCATCACAGCTTTGTTGTGAAGTGTTGACAAACATGTCACGGACAGTTTTATGTTTTTGAAAGTTTTCACGAAGTGACTGAAAATATGTCAAACTTTTATCTGTTTGATCTGAGTGAATTTTTTTCAAATGTTCAAGTAGTCTGGAAGGTTTCATCGCCTCATTTGAAAAGGCCCTCTCACATAATAGACACATTGGCAGTTGTTGGTTATTTAGTGCTAGAATAAATCCATATTTCAGATATTCCACGCTGTATTGTCTGCATTTCTTTTTGGTTTGTTCTGCTTTTGCCATATTTGTTCTGAATTCTGGAACAAAGAATTGATTTTGCAATTTTGCAGATATAACAATGTTCATCGAGTAAACAACAAAAACTGATATAAAAGTTGCTTTACAAAAATGTTGACACAGATGTTCTTACCAGTTTACCCTTCTATTGTATATAGTTTCTTAACCACAGCCATAAATAAATTAGAAAAATACAACAATCAGGAGAAAAAAACACTAATTAGCAACAGCCACACCAACACTGAAGTAACCCAATAATCATTTCATAAAGTATATTAATAGTTATTTAATATGAACAAATTATAAAACAATGCACTATATCGATAGGTCTTCAGATTTAAAAATTGGGAGACAATAGCCTAAATACAAAGTGTGGAGATCCGGTAACAAATTAAAAGGATGTAATATAATGGATTGAACAGCAATATTCAACATACGGCAAATCTGTATAAGAATGTATCTGCTTAATTAATAATTAATGTTAGTAAAACTGATGCTAGCGCTGTGCACACAAACAAAAAATATAAGAAAGAAAACGTACCTTATCGACAGGATGAAATTGTTTGATACCCGGTAAACGTACCTTATCTGAGAAAGTTTGTTGGGTTTGCTTATAGCCAGCGTAAAGTTGAAATAGACGGGAACGTACATCGCGCCAGTCGATTTATGAAAGTCTGAATGTCAGGTAGGAAAGCCGGTTCAGAGGTTCAATGACTGATTTCTACTGCCAAGTACCGTTAAAAACTTGCTCCCTTGAACCTTTTCTCTTATTTATTACCAATCTGCGAATATCTAGTTACCACCAGCCCGCGCAAATACTGAGACAATAAGTTCCGCAACAAAGCAAAGTTGGTACTTTCTGAATCACCAGCAGGTATCTAATTTCGTCCTTGCCATCGGCACGGATCATTTCTCTTCCTTCAGGAGTGAACGAATGGACAATAGGTGTTTGGTTAACCCCCTTTCCTAGCAGTTCCCGATTACCGTTTATGGTCAGCGATGGTTACCTGAACTCAGAATGACACGCATAGACGAAACTATGCCCTGCTTAATGATCCTAGTAATACAACCATCCACATCGTTCCAGCTTCACTGATGCTGTCTCTCAAATCCACAATTCCTTTCTACTCCGTATGTACTGACTTTAGCTTGTGAAATCCTAAAACCTATTGTATGGCTCTGAGACATGGAGAACAACAAAAACAACAACCAAAAAGCCACAGACTTTTATAAACGGGTGCTTGCATAGAATAGAAGGACTGAAATGGTATGACAAAGTCACAAATGTGGAATTGATGACAAGAACCAGACAAGTGCCAGTGGAACAAGAATTGAGAAGAAGACGCTGGCGATGGATAGGACACGCATTGAGGAAACCTGTTGATAGCATTACAAGGCAGTTCTTGTTCTGGAATCCACAGGCAAAGAGAGGCAGAGGTAGACAAAAAAAAAAAAACACATGGAGAAGAGAACTGGAAACAGAGGTGAAAATGATGAGGAAAACATGGAAAGAACTTGAGCGGATGGCACAGGACACGAAGACTTGGCATGTGTTTGTTGAAGGCCTATGCTATTTGGGGAGCTAAAGGGTATTGAATTGAACCCTGAACCCCCCTTACTACTAAACGCCCACTGTTTACTACTGAACGCCCCCCTCTGGCCCATTTTTTCCGTATCGCCCCTTTAGATCCTTCCAATGCCCCAAGGGGGCGGTACCGCCCAAGTTGGGAACCACTGCTCTAAGTGATTATCCGATGTGATATGGTGTTTTTATACTATATCAAGTACATGTTAATGTACTTTTTCGATAATAAAGATTCTGATATGTATTTATGAATGTATGTATGTATGTTTAATGGGCGTGTAACAGGATCCTTTACCTTTACCTTTATGTACGTATCAGTCATCCTTATTAACGCGGTATGAGTTTTCAGTGTGTTGCGCTCATGTTCAGGATTATATTGTTGAATATTTTAAAGGTGATAACATCAAGTTTTGATTGTCATGTGACGAATTGAATTCAACGGATTATGAACGTTTGGCGATTGTTTCCTGGCCGGGGTTTAGCACACTTGCAGACTCTAAATGATTCTCCTATATGCCATGTTGTATTCTATTGTATTATGTCTGTACATATCAATGTATTTTCTGGAGAATAAAGATTCTGATATGTATGTATGTATGTATTATGTATGTGTGTATGTATGTATACAAATTTGTTTGGATGTCTGTCTGTCTGTATGTATGTATGTGTTTGTATGTATGTATGTATGTACGTATGTGTATGTATGTATGTAAGTATGTGTCGTAAATTTATTTTGAGAGAAAGAGTCTTAGAAATAGTGGTCCGGTTTAGAGTGTAGAATGATGGTGAAACGCTCAGTGATAGAAATGTAGAGAGTAAATAGTTGCTTCACAGAGTGCTGGAGGAGAGTAAAGACAGACTTATTTACGACAAATCGTTTCTCTCAATCTACTCTTCAGGCTCTCCTGGTCAAACAATTATTGGCCAGTTTCCAGACACACACCTGCTCTCACACCGATTTGGTGCTTCAAACACACAGACGACGTGGATACAAACTATCTTAAACAAATAGGGGAAATTATGGGCTTTGGGTATTCCAACACAGTAACGATTAAGTTTATGTTATTTATTAAAGTTAAAAAAATCAATCACTACAACAATCATGTGTTTACAGCAAAAATTATCATAAATACAGAAAAATGAAAATAACAAGGTAGGGAGGGGGTGAAGAAGATTGGTATCGACTAAGCCCGTCCCGCTTATTAGACAAAGATAAACCCAGTCCAAAGATAGATAGTTATCAGGAACATAGGTACGTTAACCTAACCGTGAAGTTAATTACTCTGAAAGAGGTGTTTTAAAATTAGGTATGGGTGGTAGAAAGAATCATGTTCTTCCCAATTGTTCTTCCCTTTACTAAGCAAATGAAAAGGAGGGGGTTTTAAACAGAGTTAACAAATTATCAACTATCCCACTTAAAGGAACAATGCAGGGTATACAGAAAATTATATTACCAGGTAAGCAAGTTAAAAAAATGGTTACAAAAAATGATTAAATTTCCTGTCATTCATACACGCGCGTGAGGATCCACACTCATATATTCACACACTTACCGATTACAGCATCAGACAATCCAATAGAATTATATATATATATTTTTTTTTTCTTAACCAGCGGCACTTGGGCTTTCAGCCCTTCGGCCCAATAGAATTATATAAACAGCAATTACACTCTTGGTACATGAAAAGGTCTGGTACTTCCGTGTCCCGCCCCAGATGTTTCGAGGTTTGCTGATAGCAACTATTCTCACTTATCGCCGGACTTGAAGCCTAAGAGTTATTGTGTTTTATTATATAAAAGGAGTCTATGGGATGGCACTGACACAGTTCGACACAGGGGTGAAAATGAAGTGGTCTCTTTAATCTTCCGCTAGTGATAAAATTCCTTCAATGCGTGATGATAGTAACTGACCGGTAAGTTTATTAACCCAGTGAGGAAAAACTTAAGCCGTCACAGTTCAGGAAAATATGTACTCTCTCACAGTAGGGCAGTAAATAAAGTATCGCTACTGGCACGGTTCAACTTCCAGTTTATCTTACAGATTTGTAATTTTAATATGATGATTGTTCTTTAAATAGTCTTGGGTAGGCTTTCTTTCATGTAATTATGATAGCTAGGTCGCATCGAACCGCCACAAGATTAAATTTAAAAATGTTTCATCAATGTGTCTGGAAGTTTTTAAGATGATTTCTTTATTGCTGTGATCGCAAAGGTTACGATCACTCTGTATGAAAGAAAAAGACATGATATAATATATATATATATATATATATATATATATATATATATATATATATATATATATATATATATATATATATATATATATATATATATATATATATATATATATATATATATATATATATATATATATATATATATATATATATATATATATATATATATATATATATATATATATATTATATATATATATATATATATATATATATATATATATATATATATATATATATATATATATATATATATATATATATATATATATATATATATATATATATATATATATATATATATATATATATATATATATATATATATATATATATATACGGGTATTTAATTATGTATTTAATAAACAGTGCGCGAGTTCTAATGGTTAAAACACACATCTATAACTATAGGACTTAACTAAATTTATTAATTATAAATTCCTTCGCGACTTTAAAAGTTAATTAAAGCATTTCAGCCTCTATTATCTTTTTTGGAAATAATATAGCAGATATATCATTACATTTACAACTGGAACTATTGAGATGGTTTAATTTAATAGATTTAAATTAACACAAAATCCAGTGAAATAGAATGAATGAACTAGAACACTGATCACTTTACACAATATACATATTACCGTTTTGCACAGAAATAGAATTCACTGCAAATATATATAAAAATCCAGGGGATAATCTAGCAGGATTTCAAATATAGCTAGTGCTTCTGTAAAGGTCTGGCCAACGAGTGATAAAGTGTATTTCTACGTGGTCTGTATATATCTAACTTAATTGTAAGATGAGTGGGACATGAGAAAATTGACACCTTTTTAGATCTCAGGACACTTTTGGGGATCTGACCGCCAGACCAAAGAGAGAAGCCGCCCCTGGTCTTCGTATCTCCGCTCGCTGCTGCGATCGGTTCTGTGTTTAACACCGAGATGCGAAATACCTGCCGGAACTTGCGTCACTCGTTTCAGGGACCACTACTGTCTTTGATCGTGGCGCTAGTCTTTCCTGAAATCCCCCGTCTGTGTCTTTGATCGTGGTCGCTACTATCTGTTTGATTCTGGCGCCGCCCCCTCTGGGCCAAGTTAATGAAAATACTGCATATGATTGCTCAAGAGATGTCCATGGGCGTGATTTAATCTCTCCCTAAATCAATGTGATGACCAGAATGAACGGTAGATAAACTGTCCACATATTAATCAGCAAACGTGTGGAACGGTTGCATAGCTAATGAGTCCAGATGAAAAAAAATCCCGTTTGACGAAAGGTTACAATATTCGGGGGCACTGATGTTATCCAAGGGGTCGCTACGAAGGTCGTACTATATCATCCAACACTTCAGGGTCATTCAGGATCGGCTGAGTTCGTCTGTCACAGTATGTGTATGTATGTATGTATGTATGTATGTATGTATGTATGTATGTATGTATGTATGTGTGTGTATGTATGTATGTATGTATGTATGTATGTATGTATGTATGTATGTATGTATGTGTGTATGTATGTATGTATGTATGTATGTATGTATGTATGTATGTATGTATGTATGTATGTATCTATGTGTATGTATGTGTGTATGTATATGTGTGTATGTATGTGTGTATGTATTGATTATGTATGTATGTATGTATGTATGTATGATAGTATATATGTGTATGTATGTATGTATGTATGTATGTATGTTTGTATGTATGTATAGACTACGTAGGAACGTACTTACGTATGTATGTATGTATTCATGGTAGATACAAGATAGCTTTGGATGTAAATGCTAATTGTGATTGGGTTGATATCTTTTCGACTGCGGACATTTGAAACCAAACTATATTAATATAATCATCATCAATGCTATTATACGACCGTACTTTGATATGAAAGCTCTGATGTAAAAATAAACAACCTTATTCAATTACCGAATTAGTTTTTCGCACTGTTTTTAACTTTTAATTATTATGCTAAGTAGTACGTTGGATACCATATCACTTCATGTCGATTTACGAGTATTTTATTGAGAATAAACACGTATTTATATACGTATGTATGCAAATGTTATACGGCAGTTCATACTAAATTTATCACACTGTTAACTTCAAACCTTGCTGCAGATGTAATGCGCCTTCATCTGATGTCAGTCCACTTCGAAATATTACCTCTAACGCAACGTACTTTGACACTGAGCTAGAGACACTGCGCAGTTCCAAGTGTCAAACGTTTTGAAACCTTCACAGGAAAAGACAAGACTTGACTGCAAAATGACTTCCTTTGTGATATTTTTGTATGGATTTTACGTCATACTGTTTCGCCCTCTGAACAGAGTTAGGAAATTAGAGGACGTAGGTTACATAACGGACAGAGTTTATTCTGTCAAAGAAACAGCTAACTTCGTCCAGAAGACGAGAAAAGTTGGAAACATCCCACCTCCGTACCCCAATGGATGGTTTGGCTTACTTGAGAGTTTAAACTTGAAACGGGGAGAAGCTAAAGCGGTTAGTGCTCTTGGTAAGTATATGCTGTTTTTGTGACTAGTTTTTTTTTTTTTTTTTAAATGTAGAATAGATTTAGTGACCTCTTCATGTAAAGCAAAATACGGTTTATGTAGAGGAAAGTAGGTTGGAGGTCATTATATTGGACGATTACATGGTTTTTCGTTTCCAGTTGCAAATTTTAAAAAGCCTCAGAATTTGTCGGACATTATTATTTTTTGACAAAGCTCGAAACAGGGTTGGGATTAGGTTGAGGATGGCTAGTAGATAAAGCTCGAAACAGGGTTGGGATTAGGTTAAGGCTAGCTATTAAACAAAGCTCGAAGCAGGGTTGGCATTAGGTTAAGGCTAGCTTTTAACAAAGCTCGAAACAGGGTTAGGATTAGGTTAAGGCTGTGACGGTATTGCCTCCCACGCTTTGCAGTAGTGGTCCAACAATGGCCCAAACTCAAGAGTATTTACAATGGGCCTTCAAAAGTGTCTACCTTCGCACAAGATTACTCTTGGCAGACATGTAGATAGAAGGGTAATGCCACAGTATTAAGGTCTTTTTCTTGTGTGGACTGACCTATACTGTATAATAGGGGAACAACAGAAGTGATTGCGTCATTAATAGGCTGAACTGCCCTTGGTAAATTTCTGGTGTCATGTCTTGCGGTTCGCACTAATAACCCGTCATCGAAGCATCATTTTTGGTGATGTCTAGATGGCAGGGAGGATAGTGTGATTCGCTTGCATAGCTAGGTGGGTTGTCGCACGGAAGGTTCTTGGTTCGAGTCCTGGGTAAGCTACTCACGTCTAATGTTTTTCTGTTGTCTAGTGTTCTACTTCTTTATTTCTTACGAGTGCCTGAGAACATACCTTTATGTTTGTCTAATATTTATTTACTGAAGCATAGAGCCACCACTGTAGATTGTCCTCTCACAGGAAGCGTGCACCAAGCAGTCACGTGTTCTTGTGATAGTGGTTTCTGTAGCTATTAGTTGTACATGACGAGGTTGCTCATATGAAGACTAAAACCAAAAACAAAAAAGACACGGAGAAGAGAGAGAGAGACAATAAACACGAAGAGACGGAATGAAGTCATGGAAAGGCCTTGAACGTAAAGCACCGACTGTGGCGTACATTTGTTTACGGCGAATCCTCCACGTGGAGCAGGTAGGTTATGAATGAATGCCAAATAACAGCGTAGTTTGTTGAATTCACTGGTGTGAACATGCCTTACATTTTGAAATATTAAAAAAAGCTTCACATCTATTTTCGAAAACAAATAAATAATGTTATGGCCTCGTAACTTGCGTTACCAAGACCTTGCTCATTTTAAAAGAGGCATTCCTTTGAGACATGCTGTTAAAATTAGATTTATGAGTCAGAGATATAAGACGTTTTGCCATCAGACCGTGGTACAACCAGTGGTATATGAGGCAAACTTCATAAATTGTCTCGAAACCGGTTTTGGCTTGTCTCTATCTCCGAGTTTGATGCTTTATATTTGATTTGTTACCCCATCTACTGGGAGGTTCTGGCTCAGAGCTTTGTCTTTAATAGTGGTTCTCACAGTGTGGTAGGGGTCGAAGTGGCTAGGAGGTATGGTGTCCGCCTCGAGTTCTAGAGGTACCGATTCGATTCCCATTTGAGGGTTTATAATTTATGGAAATTGTTTTTCAGAACCAGTTGTCCTAATAATGTCATACTCCCCCCTGGTCTCTCGTGCCATGAATATATGAAATTTTCCCTTGTATTGGTCATGAATTCACCAGTTCCATTTATTCTCGCTTCTGCTAGTCTTAAGAGTTTTATTCCATATCGTCTCATCTCTCCAGCTACCTATGCTGTCCTTCCGGCCTTCTGCATTGTCCGTATTTTCCAGCTGCCTATTCTAATTTTTACTTTCGTCGTTAGAAGTGGTGTCAGCAGCCTGACTTCCATTGACTGGCTTTCAGCAGGTGTCTGCGTCATATGTCCCTCTTGTGAGGGTTCTTCCTGACTCTGGCTTTTATTTCTTTCCACAACTGTTTCAGTGTCTGTTACAAATAGGTTTTTTTTTTTTTTCGGGCGGATTGTCAGCCCTGTTCTCCAACCTCCATTAACCTGGAGGAAAAGTATGTGCCCACTTTGTCTGTCCCTTCCATTTTGACCTGCTATGCATGGTTGAACCTATCAGGAGCACAAGCTCCCGCTGATGTTGCTCACTGTCGTATCGAAAGGTTTGTGAGTAATTTTAGGTCCCGTCTGAGTAGAGTGGATGGTGATAAGTACGTGAGAAAAAGGTGTGAGAAATAGATTTCACGGGTGAATAGCTTAAGGAGAAGATATGTCTCTGGAATGAGTAAGTTTTTCTCGTCCAGCCTATCTATACGACTATAATTCAGTACAAGACATCCTTGCCCCTCCTCATACTGTACATATAAATATAAGTTTAACTACACGCACACACAGCTTTGTGACAACAAGAAACACAAACGTGAAAAACTACGGTTAGTTGGGTATGGGTCTGACTAACACACAAAGTTAAGTTTCTTTTGTTGTTTATTATCATTTAAACTTGACAACATCAAATATCTAAAGAAAGATGAACTAAAAATCAGATTTACATACATATGAAATGCCCAATGGGCTGATCACCCGTTGGCTTGTCACACCGATTACGGAAACAACGGCAGATGGATCTATTTGTTGTTGCCCTAAAGACGCCGCTAGGCGTGATGGGAAACTACAACAGAGAAAATCAATCTGCTGTTGCCCTTAAGACGCCACAAGGCGTGATGGCTTCTGACTGCTTGGTCGGTCTTTGGCTAAGGACGGAAGAAGAAGAATACATATGAAATAGCATAATAAATGTGCCCCCTATGAGAAAAGAACCCAAAAAGTTAATAACCCAAAGGTCAAAGGTTAGCAATATGTTACAGAATAGACAGTAAAGAATCAAGTTCTTACCCTATGCTACCAAGTAAATTAAACATGTTTAAGCAAAATCCAATGTTGGTAAAGTTCCTGTAACAAAGAAAATATTCACTCTCTCTCTCTCTCTCTGTCACACAGTGGCCACTCAATCACGCTTACCTACTCTTGGTGCTATCCCTTGGAAATACAATTATCCTGAATGTTAAATTGCCATGTTTTATTTCCCAAATTGGTCCCAGTCCTCTAACAAAATAAAGACTAGCGAGGAGGACGCCGAATCTGGTGTTTTAATTTTCCCTGGATGAACAAAATATCACCGCGAAAAGTTAATGTAGGAAAACATGCTCTTGAGGTTCACAGTTAAAAAAGGAGGAAAATACTTCCAGTATTGGGAAACATCTTTTTGCTAAAAATGTTACAAATGATGATGATGATAATCCTATCGGCTGTCTCTATGGTGAGTGCTGATTCTGAAACAGCATAACTTTCTGGATTAATCCGCTTGAATACGACGACTGTCAGAAGTCGAGGATAATGATATTTTATCCACAACCCAGTGGGCTGATAAAATTGAAAAAAATATTGCTGGGTTTTGTTAGTCCAGTTAAATTTACAAGTTAAATTGTTTCTCATGTATCTTTGGCCAATCCTTGTTCACAAATGAACTTGGGGACGCACAAGCCAAGAGAAGGACAACATTAACCAATCAGTAAATGAAGAAAAGACCGCTGGACGCCCTTGATCAGGTCTGCATAAATATATAAAAATACATTTATGGGAAAGTGCTACCATTCTATATAGCTACATATATGCACACAGACGGTGACAAGACGATCTCTTATCCACTCTGTCAGTCCTGATTAAATTTAAAAGGCACACAAAGTCTTTAGCATATCCTATCGCGCGTTGCTTAGCGAGTGCAGGTTTTCTTGAATTATGCAACTCTTCCCGTCCTGCCCCTGGTCAACGATCAAGCGTACAATGTTAATTGTTATTCAGTTATCCATACGCGCCTTTACATAAATATCGCCTGTCGTTAATAGCTATTAAATTGTCGGCGTCTGTTAGTTTAGTCGTATGATATTAAATAATAGGCTTACTTACTTACTTAGTCGTTTCCCTTCTACCGTGAGATGTAGAGGTTTGGAAGAGAGAGCGCCAGACTATCCTATCGGCTGTCTTCCTCCTGGCCTGGTTCCATTCTAGTCCTCGGCCCTTCAAAGATTGTTTAATGTTATCCTCCCAGAGGACTCTGGGTCGTCCTCGGGGTCTGGATCCTTGGCACTTAAATAATAGGCACTTACAATAAATACGCACATTGAAATAAAACGTGAATTCTTTTCTGTCACACTATCAGTCGCGCCTAGCCTAAAACCAACCAGTCAACTAAAACTGTCTCTTCTTGTGTGAGAAAGCAGGTGGTGAAAGTTAACATTATAACTGAACATCTGGTATAAAGTAGCTACGCGTTATTTTATTTCACTGGTTTTAACAGCTAGAACTCTAAGTGAATTCTAATGGTAAACGCTTAACACTTTTAATTGGTAAACGGTACCCTTTTAAACACGTAACACTAACTTCTATTACCAGAAATTTATAAAGAAAGATCCCCACGAATGCTATTAACACATTTTCCACAATGGTTCTAGAACTACGTGCTTAGACTATCCAAACATTCTCAAAGACAATTGAAAGCAGGTTTAAGAAAACACAGTTCATATATCATAATGTTTCTCTGATCTATAGATGATGTTACGTTTCACACTATTATGTATAGCAGAGAATCAGAAACATGAGTTCCCCAGATAAAAGTTTACGGTCCGCCTTCTGGCGAGGTTTCAACCGTCATCAAAAGACTTATATCCATGTAACGGGGTTCTCGAAGATTTTCTCTGTACGAATGCCCGCTTCTGAGATAAAAGAGCCCAGGGGTTTTTCTGACTCGATTGAGTACGAACTTCAAAGCGTTCTCATGGAAAGATTTTGCCCGTGAGTCTTCTTCAAAGCTTCTATGTTATTCACGTGCGGTCTGTTAGGTATCGTATGATTGTCAGATAGGCTCGCGTGAGAAGACTCGATAAACAAACCTGATTCGCTACCTGTTATGACTGACAGGTCACGAAAGGTTGTAAACGCTTCGTTTGTTTATGTTCAAGGAAAAGAGGCGTGGATGAAAAATAAGCTTGTTTGAGCAAGACAGGCAGAAAAATGCATGGTTTTGCTAACAAATTATAGAACGCTATTGGGATTACAAAGACTGTCAGATTACAGTAGGCTCTATTTCCATTATACGACACACTCACAATATCATCAAGGCACTCAAGTCGACCCACCACTTCAAGGTGGGGCGCCTTGGATCTGTTGGCTCAATTAGTCACACCTAAAACAATGGGAAGAGTGACAAGATCTCTCTCTCTCTCTCTCTCTCTCTCTCTCTGCCAAACATCACGCATAAATAATTCACACCACTGAACACAAGAAGCTCACTAAAATAAACAACCCATCTTCTTCTTCTTTGATCCTTAGCCACCGACCGTCAAAGCAGTCAGTGTCCATCACGCCTAGTGGCGTCTTCTAGGGCAACAACAAATTGATTCCACTTTGCTCTGTCGGCGGTCATCCTTCGTACAGTGCCCCAACTCTGGTTCATTCTTTGCATCTCAGCCTCCATAGTCCTCCGCCAAGTTGTTTTTGGTCGGCCTCTCTTTTGTTTTCCTTCAGGGGTCCAAAGCATAGCTGTTCTTGTGATGGCATCGGGGTCTCTTCTGAGGACATGGCCAACCCATACACCTTCCCATTTCCTACCTACACTATTGTCATTTACTACTGTTCCACAACAAGGATCTACTTTTAAAAGATGGTGTCGAAGGTAGTGTCCGTGTTGACTTGTCAAATGATAGGATATGACTTTGTTGCCTCTTGTGCCAGATATCTACGAGATACTTCCACTGGGAAATTTAACTCCTCGCACATATATGTAAATACGCGATCAGCTACTGAGACTTGATAATTCTACAAAGCGGCTCCTTAGCAATCTGAACAGGAAAACCATTTCAATTTCGTCCCTCCCAGTTTGTTGAATCGATGATATCTCAATCTGTTGTGGCCCGTGTGGAATCTGAAGATTATCACTTGTTTTTTCTGCTGAGCTGGTAATAGGCATGATTTTGTGTGTGTCTTGGATGCTTTTCATCCCATTTGTTTCTGCCTTTGGCTCTGATAAATCGTTTGGCGTCTTTGCAGTAGTGGCCCAACAGTGGCCAAAACTCAAGAATATCTAATATGGGTCTTCAAAGGTGTCTACCTTTGCACAATATTACTCTAGGCAGAGTTGTAGATAGATGGGTAATGATGCTTCTATCTCAATGGATTAGTCATAAGATATTTTACAAGTCAAGAACAATGCTGCGTTGGGCAGGGCAATTGTTAACTTATATTTGATCCGTCGCCTTTTATGAAGAATCAATCAATTATTAATTTCAGCTCGTTCAAGCTCCCCACCCTGATTTTACTCAGTGGAATTCTTCTTATTATGGTATAGCTCAGTTTAGAGTGTATTTAGTAAATTGACTGAGACAAACAAGCAGTACATCCAAAATGATCAAATCGACGTTAAATTTATATATTTACAAATAACAGATTTAATAATCATTTAATGGTTAACAAGGTTTTAAAAAAATGAATAATTATTTATCAGAAAAATTATCATCACTCTTGTGATGTAATAGAAGTGTGTAAAGGAGGTCACTTGGCAGCTTTCATGCGTTACTTAGCTGTCAGTAACGGTTCTGCTGTTTCTGATGGTTTGGTTCTTGGTAAACTGGGTCGTTGATCCCGCTCGTCACTGGTCAAGGTTGTAAGACGCAGCACATTCCCAGAAGTGTCACGGAGTGTCTACAATGTTGGTCCCTCGTCTTTAAGCCCCATCTGATAATGGTATCTAGTTTCGACTTTAGACCACTTGTTCCTTTCTTGTTCCAGAGATAGTAACCTCAAATGGTACTACCAACTGGTATGTTAAAAGAATAGAAACAAATACCCTCTGAGTATTTAGTTTTCCGACACATAGTTATGTGTCCTCTTCTTCCTATTCCACCATCCCATCTACCTCAGATTTTACCCTCGATGATAATTAAGCTTTATCCCTCGAGAGAAAACTTTCGTTACATTTAAATTGAATAGCTTTATATTTACTTTACATTCAAGTAAAAAGGTTAATAGTATAGATAAAATATGTTTACATTTACATCTACACTGTTTGGAAAATGTTCACAACATAGATTGAATATGTTTTCAGCTACAACTACACTGGTCGAAAAATGTTCACAATATAGATAGAATATGTTTTCATTTACATCTACGCTGGTTGAAAAGCTTGAAAACGTTCATTAATTTTAAAGTGAATATGTTTACATAGATATTTACACTGGTTTGTAATTGTAGATATTATAATTAGAATGTACATCATTTCTTTCATCTTTCGCTCCCTGCTCCATATGGAACTTAGGACAACTTATGCTTTTAGTTCTCTTTAAGAAACTAGTTATAAAGCAGTCACCAGCCCTTGCAGTTGGGATTCATAAAATCATCATTCTATATGCTGAGGTTGCCAGCCTCAAATGACTTGGACATCCACTAGCAATTTTTACATTTTACATATTTATATTCACATGGCAATATATACATATTAGTTCACATGTTATTAATAAAAGATATAGAATGTAAAATGTACAACTTACGCCAATCTTGGCTTACAGACTGTTTACTCAGAGAAGTATGTTAAATCACAAGCAGATGCCTTTTTTCACGTGTTCTTGTGGGTCGTTACTTTAACAATATATTCCCACTATGACTCCGTGTTTTCAGTTTCCTCAGATCCCGGTTTTTCTTTTTAAAATGAGTTTTCCTGGGTTGTTTAAATCCTTGAAAATGCTCCAACAAAGTCCGGTCTGATAAATGAAATTATGATTCTACCTTCTGGCAGTCTGGTGGTCGTTTTGGCAAGTGATTCTCACAGTGAACTAGACTTGCACAAAATGTCAGATTATATGACCTTGTCTTCCTCCGCATTTGCTTGTTACGATGCTAAGCAGAGCGCCAATCGTTTCAAACATGCATGTTTTGTGGGGTAATTAAAACTTATTTCCACCTGAAATTCAATGCGTGATGCAAAAGGTCACCTCTCCCATTTATGGCAACAAAACATCCGATTGCATTCTCTGCAATGCCTACATGTACACCATCTTACTTTTATCTAAAGTAATCTGTTCGCGAAAGTCAGACAGGAAACGATTATATCATTCATGTCTGTCTAAGATGTGTTGCACCGACAAGCAATCTCTTTATCCGTCGCTTGTGCACACAAAATCCGTCTGCTGGCGAGTAATTTTATCGCTTGGCACGTTCCGAGCAAACAAAACCAAGCGATAACTGACCAGGGCCAAATGGGTTTTACCTGCGTTAATCTCCGTAAATCTGTGAAGTGCCAAGCAAATGTGATGAATTATCACCCCAAAAAAAAGTGTCAAATGATTTGACAATATCAAATATCTATTTGATAATAGCAGAAAGAAATGTGTCGACCCGGAAATTTCTCGTAATCAGTCCTCACTTCAATTAAAAATGAGTACTGCCGTAGTGGAGAAGAGATCAAACCCAAAATTCAGTGACAGTATGGACAATTTATTTTATTTTCATTACATATAATAACAATCACAGTCTGTTTATGAAATATGTTGTGTGTGCATTCAACTGTTATCTTTGTGCTTATTTAAATGTTCTATTTCTTCCCCAGGTCAGAACTTCGCCGTTTTTCGGGACGAGGGTGGATCAGTGCATGTTTTAGATGCGTACTGTCCCCACATGGGAGCTAACCTTGCTGTCGGAGGTCGCGTCATAGGTGACTGTATTGAGTGTCCCTTCCATGCTTGGAAATTCAGGGGCGAGGACGGAAAGTGTGTCCGTATACCGTATACAGATACAAGTAGGTAGATGTTGTTTGTTATAAACAAAAAGTATGAATATTTGGTAAATGATAGAAATCGCGAGAAAGAAAGACAGACAGAGATTACAGGAAAGAACGAAAGACAGAACGAAAGAAAGAAAGACAGACAGAAAGACAAACTAACAAACAGAACGACCTAAAACGGGAACGAGGCAGGGGAACGTACATTTCTTTCTCTACGGATGAAGGAAGGAAGGAAGGAAGGAACGGACACACAGACACACAGAAAATACGAAATATAAAAAGGCAAAATCTATCTATCTATCTATCTATCTATATGTCTGTCTGTCTGTCTATCTATCTATCTATCTATCTATCTATCTATCTATCTATCTATCTATCTATCTATCTATCTATCTACCTACCTACCTACCTACCTACCTACCTACCTACCTATCTATCTAATCACGCGGAAGGAATAGATCCCACGTGGTCGCTCCCACAGATTGATGAAGTTGAAAATAAGACGTGGGTCTACAGAGGGCGCACGGAAAATTACGTCAGCGCCCATATCGAGGTATATTTCTGTCTGTCTGTCTGTCTAGATTAATTAACGAGCGAATATCCATTTTGCAGACGTCTGTGAACACGTGACAGTAACTGCAGTTGACTTGCAAATAGATAGCCTGGAGCAAATCACTTTTTCTACTCTTGCAGCGGTAGCTCTTATGGCAACTTTTTTACATGATGAGGTTGCTGCTTCACCCACATCCTGATTTAGAATCCTCTTACGACATGATGGGAGCTTTGACATATTCTCTCATTGTCTCCAAGCAAACAGCAGGCATTAGGAAGTGTATGGAGATCAAGAAATCAAGTCCAAGACAACAGTCGGAACCTTCAACTTCAACTTGAGCGTCAAGTCAGTCTGGCCCTTTTCCTTCTTCTTCTTCTTCTTCTTTTTTCTTCTTCTTCTTCTTCTCCTTCTTCTTCTTCTTCTTCTTCTTCTTCTTCTTCTTCTTCTTCTTCTTCTTCTTCTTCGTACACTCTCAGACGTCAACGTCAACATTTAAAAAAAAAAGCAGTGGTCAGCGTGAGGCCACTTCTATCTCCATAGAGCTTTTCTGACAATGATACTGGTGGCGGTCATATGTGCTTTCTCTATTCCTCATATATTGTGGCGGTCATATGTGCTTTCTCTATTCGTCATATGTTGTGGCGGACATATGTGCTTTCTCTATTCGTCATATGTTGTGGAGGTCATATGTGCTTTCTCTATTCCTCATATATTGTGGCGGTCATATGTGCTTTCTCTATATTACTCATATGTTGTGGCGGTCATATATGCTTTCTCTATTCCTCATATGTTGTGGCGCTCATATGTGCTTTCTCTATTCCTCATATGTTGTGGCGGTCATATGTGCTTTCTCTATATTACTCATATGTTGTGGCGGTCATATATGCTTTCTCTATTCCTCATATGTTGTGGCGCTCATATGTGCTTTCTCTATTCCTCATATCTTGTGGCGGTCATATGTGCTTTCTATATTCCTCATATGTTGTTGCGGACATATGTGCTTTCTCTATTCCTCATATGTTGTGGCGGATATATGTGCTTTCTCTATTCCTCATTTGTTGTGGCGGTCATATATGCTTTCTCTATATTACTCATATGTTGTGGCGGTCATATGTGCTTTCTCTATTCCTCATATGTTGTGGCGGTCATATATGCTTTCTCTATATTACTCATATGTTGTGGCGGTCATATGTGCTTTCTCTATTCCTCATATGTTGTGGCGGTCATATATGCTTTCTCTATATTACTCATATGTTGTGGCGGTCATATATGCTTTCTCTATTCCTCATATGTTGTGGCGCTCATATGTGCTTTCTCTACTCCTCATATGTTGTGGCGGTCATATGTGCTTTCTATATTCCTCATATGTTGTGGCGGACATATGTGCTTTCTCTATTCCTCATATGTTGGGGCGGATATATATGCTTTCTCTATTCCTCATACGTTGTGGCGGACATATGTGCTTTCTCTATTCCTCACATGTTGTAGCGGACATATGTGATTTCTCTATTCCTTATATGTTGTGGCGGTCTTATGTGCTTTCTCTATTCCTCATATGTTGTGGCGGTCATATGTCCTTTCTCTATTTTTCATATGTTGTGGTGGACATATGTGCTTTCTCTATTCCTCATATGTTGTGGCGGTCATATGTGCTTTCTTTATTCCTCATATGTTGTGGCGGTCATACGTGCTTTCTCTATTCCTCATATGTTGTGGCGGTCATACGTGCTTTCTCTATTCCTCATATGTTGTGGCGGACATATGTGCTTTCTCTATTCCTCATATGTTGTGGCGGTCATACGTGCTTTCTCTATTCCTCATATGTTGTGGCGGTCATACGTGCTTTCTCTATTCCTCATATGTTGTGGCGGACATATGTGCTTTCTCTATTCCTCATATGTTGAAGCAGTTGTCCACCAGTCATTTTATCAATGCCAGTTACACTCATCGGTAGTTCCTACTTTTAGCTTGTTGAATAGATGTTATCCAAAGCTGTTGTGACCCATGCAGAGTGTGACGATACGTTTGTGCGATCTCACGTCCATTCCGTCAGTATCACGTTTTATTCATTTTTCTCTTACCCTCACTCATAGCTTTTATTTGGCATAATTGTTGCCCTTTCATTCATTTTTATGTGGCATAATTTATGCACCATTTTTTTCCTCTCTATGCTGAATCTCGTAGGGGAAAGTCTCTAACACTCCACTTCCCTATGGTAGTATTAGCTATAGGACTGTCTTTATCTTGTTTACCACTCCTCAGATGCATTTACGTTCCGCCAGGTGAACTATGGTATTATCGTAACAATGTCCAGTCATCAGAACGGTCACTCGCTTATATCTTTGAATCCGTCTGACCACCTTTGGAAACGTGTCGTCCAACATTTGACCCCAGTGAAAAGCTGCTGATCGTGTTGATACATGCTTGTATTGTGCATACGATGAAAGAAGACAACATTGTCGGACCAGACATCTGTCTGGCGGAGGCACGCAGATAAAGGCGATAATTGGATAACCTGTCGGGGTAGACATCTTGGCGGAAGACATTACGCCAGCAAAACATGGTAGCAATATTGTGGATGCAGATAGGTGCAGCCGGAACAATATTACGTCTTATTATAAAGAGGTCAAGCGTGGTTAATAAATTTAATATTTTGAAACACGTGAGAGAATTATTTTTCGAATCTGACAAGCCCCTACCCACGTAGTGCTGAACGAGATTCGATTTGATTGGTTTGAAGTGAGAGCCGGAATATACAATGCATTCTATTGGAACATTCGGCGGAAACACCATCTGTGAATTGAACTGAGAATGAGAGATATAATCTAGTGAACTCAGAAACACAGAACAGACAACTTCGCAACTTCAACCGAGCGACTCCCAACAGCCAGGAAGAGAAGGATCGGACCTAGAATTCCTATATCAAAAGTGAAAGATCGACAGTATTTTGGGCAACTCTGAAACCTTAAGAGAAAACCCGCATATTTAATTACACAGACTGTAAAACTTCAGGACTTTACAAATACAAGACTGGAAACCTAGGAATTGAATCATCAGTCATAAGAGAAATAATATCCCAGACCAAGTGTATCGCAGAACACCCGTCAAAGAGGAATTACTAGTTTCCCTGGCCAAGAGATTCAAAGAACACCGTCATAAGAGGAATTTCTCATACAAAATTGATTCGAGAGCATATGCACCGAAATTTCTTGAGTCCATCTGAAAATCTGCGCAAGGAGATTGTGTATTCCCAAAATTTTGGGGTAAGTGTGAACAATTCTATTACAAACGTGAATTTGACATGTTTTCTTGCTGGTGAATATATATGAGGCTGGCAACCTCAACATATGAAAATAGTATATTCATGAACTACTACAGCAAGAGCTGGTGATTGTTTCTGACTAGTCGTGCGGGAAACCCAACAGCAACGCGACCCAAGACTCCGGCTGGAGCAGTGACGAGTGATGACTACATGATATGTGCCTCCAGTGTAACATATCTTGTGAGATTTATGTACCTTTTTTAATTGTAATTCAGGCAAAACATTATTCACGCACTCCTGATGCAATCGCTTAGTTAACACCCAGAAGGATATGGGTGAATTTTCATCATTTTCTCTGAGTTACACTGTGTGCACGGGAAATTATTTCTTCTGAGAGGTTAACTTTGGTGGGTGGAGCGCATGACAATGGGCATGTTAGTTTGCAACGAACAAATGTACTCAGCAGGCATTTGTTTCTTTCTATTTGTCTAAAGTTCGTGGTTACAAGCGATTAGACGATTTGTGGTACTAACGCCGCTAGTGTGAGAGAAAAGCATCCACCATAACCGCCTACAGTGAAAGAGAGTGTGAAGAACGCTTTCGTCATCCCAGAATTGATGAACCACAGCTGCAGGAATCACTCCTACAAGCTAAGTGCTAACTAAAAGGCACCAGCAAAAAAGGACATTTCAGTTAAACTTTAAGTATAAAGTTAAATTTCCACTTACGTCTCAATGACGAGAACTTTATAACTTTCAAAATTCCACTAATCTTTCCTTATTTATTTTAACCTGTTAAAGACTATTTCACTATTAAATTTGTTACTTGTTGTTTTAAAACTAAACAATAATAGTTGATTCAGTTATATGTACGAAAGCAAACGTATGAGCCAGAATAATTAATATATCTATATATAAACACCTAGACATATATTTACATTAAACAGAGCTATACCTTATAAGAGGGATTTTGTTGAATTACACCAACTGGGGGCTTGAACGGGCTAAACCATTGCTTAAATCCTTCACAAAAGGCGACGGACCAGATAATGAGTTAACAAATTGCTCAGCCCTAACCAGCTTTTGTTCTTGACTTCTTGGAATATCTTGTGAAGTCTCCGTTAAGGTAGAAGGGGCATTAATCTTCTATCTACATCACTGCCAAGAGTAATCTTGCTTGCAGGTAGGTATCTTGGAAGCCAATATTAGATATTCTTGAGTTTTGGTCACAGTTTTTACCACTACTGCAAAGCAGGGGAGGCAATCCGTGACACAGAGTCTGAAGATTACCACTTGTTCTATTCTACTGAGCTGGAAGTATGCATAATTTTGTGAGTGGCCTGGATACTCTGTATCCTATTTGTTTCTGTTTCTGATTCTGATAAAACTCTTGGCCTCTTTGAAAGTTATACTTGTATCACGCTGAGGTAGCTTCCCACCTTCCTGTGCCAATCTATCGGCCTCTTCATTGCCGGGGTTGCTGCGATGAGATGGGATACATTGTATCACAACCTTTTTCAATCGTTGACTTAGTTTGTGTATAGTCATGAAACATGGAGAACAGAAAAAACAACAACTAAGACGCTACAGACTTTCATCAATCGATGCTTGCGATATAAAACCCACTCACTATTTTATAAAAGTTGTATCCACACTTGTATCTATTGGAAACAATCGAAACAAATATCACAACAAGCCGCAATGACTGCCATAGGAACATACGTTTACATTTTAAAATTTATTTATTTATACAACCCTGTCAGTGACAAAAAGCAAATAAACGAACGCTAAACAAACACCAAACAAACACCCAGCCAGTGCTCAATTGCTAATGTGTCCTCATTTCTCTGTTCATCTGCTAGTTAGGAGATGCCTAACTTCGTTTCTTCCGTCTGGACCGCTCTCGCTAAAGGGCTCTTTGGCTTGTTGTTGTTGTAGTTTTGATGAGTTGATGGGTGGAGAGCAGGCACTTAACATCTGACCATTATTGCCTCTTCTCGTTCCATCTTGGTCTACCCTGTTCAACCTGAAAGTTGGTTATAATTGGGGTATTTAGTGTCATTTTATTTACTAATTTTGTATTCAATTTAAATAACTAATGTCTTTTGAAGTTGCTGATTTTTATTTTATATTAGTATTTGTCCATTTTATTTTCTCTTTTGTATTGTTTATAGATAACTATTGTCCTTTACTCTTGGTTTTAATTTGTATTAGTTCTTTTTGAGTTGTTGCCCTTTTTTTAATACCTCGTTGTCTTTCCATGTCCTATGATTAGTTAGTTTTTTGTTAATGCTTTGTTAGTTCTTGCTGCTTAATTTCTATTTAGTTGGATGTTTTTCCTGAAGTGCTAACCTTATATGTTTTCCTTTGTTTTATGTATATATCTTTTAAGTATTGATTGGGCACCTCTTGGGGCATCTATACTTAAAACCGTATCACCTGTCAAGTCTATATTGTGATTTCTATTGTAAGTTTTTAATTCAAGCCTTTGTTGTTCATACTTTTTACAGTGGATCAGGTAGTGGTCTATGTCATTCTCTTCCTGACATTCTTGGCAGCGTGGTTCTTCTATCATAAAGTATGCTGCACCGAGACGGAGACGCCACAGTTTTTTGTTTGATGGTATCTTTAATTCTTCTCTGACCTGGCATGTCCTCGTTGGTTCTTTCAGCAGTTTGAACGCGTGTCTGCCTTTTCTACTTTTCTTCCATGTTGTCTTCCATTCCTCTTTTCTTCTTTAATCCTTAGCCGCCGACCGTCAAAGCAGTCAGTGGCCATCACGCCTAGTGGCGTCTTGTAGGGCAATAACAAATTGATTCCACTTTGCTCGGTCGGTGGCCATTCTTCGTACAGTGCCCCAACTCTGGTTCATTCTTTGCATCTCAGCCTCCACAGTCCTCCGCCAGATTGTTTTTGGTCGGCCTCTCTTTCGTTTTCCTTCAGGGGTCCAAAGCATAGCTGTTCTTGTGATGGCATCGGGGTCTCTTCTGAGGACATGGCCAACCCAGCTCCAGCGTCTGCCGGCTATGATGGTGTGCATGTCCTCTTGCTTGCTCCGAGTAAGCAGATCTTGGTTGGTGATGGTATTCGGCCAAAAGATTCGGTGAATTTTTCTTAGGCATGTTGTGTGAAAAGAGGACAATTTCGACATTTCCTTCTCTGTAACTCTCCAATGTTCCGCACCATAGAGAAGCACAGAAAGCTTACAGCTCTGATATAATCTTAATTTTGTGCTTGTGCTGTACTGAGAGGACTTCCAGATGTTGTTTAGGCTAAAAAAGGCTGTTCTTGCCTTATTCATTCTGATGTTGATGTCTTTGCCTGCCCCGCCGTCTGGTGTTACTATGCATCCTAGGTATGTGAAGGTGTCTGTCTGTACCAGTTGCTGATTTCTTACTGATAACGGCTCAGGGTTGCTCACATTGAGCGTCATGACCTCTGACTTCTTAAAATTGATGTTCAAGCCCACCTGCTGGCTAAACATATTAAGTCTATCCGTTTTTTCCTGGATGTGTTGATGTGAATGTGCTAGTAGTGCAATGTCATCTGCATATTCCAGATCTTCCAATGTAGAAAATGTAGTCCATCTTATTCCTCTTGGACTGCCCTCTGTTGTCTGGCGCATCACCCAGTCTATGACTGTTGAAAATAAAGTGGTTGATAAGGGGCATCCCTGTCGTACTCCTGTCTTCACCTCAAAGGTTAGGTTGCTCTGCCCAACACTACACGTAAAGTTGGCATAGAGGCTTTTTATGATTGACACTATGCAGCTTGGGATTCCATAAGCCCTCAGTATTTTCCATAAACTGTCCCTATGTATGCTGTCAAAAGCCTTTTCAAAATCAACGAAATTAATGTACAGCTGTCTTTGCCACCGTAGTTCCAGTACTTCTTGAATTCGAACAGTGTGAGTATGAGTGATGTACTACCAACCTGTCAACTCTATCGAATCATTCTACCATTCGCGTACTGACATTCAGATACACACTCATTGTTTACACTCACATTCTTGCCGGAGCCTCATCACGTTCCAGGACAAGATGACCTGTATGACCAAAACTGTGCTGGGTTTGATGAGTTGACAATCGTTACACTTTACTACACCAGTCCCAACATCTACATTTATCCACTGGTGGACATTCACATCATTTAGCAAATAAAGCATGATTCGACAACTAGTAGCCAGTATGAGTTAACAACTACACAAAGAAAGAGAGTATTAACAACTGGTGTGCCAGCTTCCTGGGTCAACCTGCACAGTGACCATATTGAGAAGTAAACTACTGAGACCAGACGTTCCTTGGGGTCTGTTACGACACACAAATACATCAGCAGTACAACTCTACAGTGATGTCAGCGTGACCTGTCCTGTCGAGAGTATGCAGTAACTAGGTCAGGGTTTGTTGACATTTGGTTCATTGGACATTTGCCATACAACTGACAGTGTTACACAGCGAGCTTGGTTGAAACATAGAACATTACACATCAGGACTGGAGAATATTTGACAGTGTTTGCGAAAGAAAATGTTATTGAACTGAGAAGTCCTACATTGATTGTTATCATTCAAATCAACGATGGAGCTTCTATTTCTGTGTTGAATTTAAAATAATTAGACCAGAAGTATTTGTTTAATAAAGTACCACAGTACTGTACTATTAGGCAGTGTAACTGAGCCTTCATTCCAACACATTCTTTCTGCAACACTCTATTTACATCATATTGCCATACTATTTATGCATTTATGTATTTATGTTTAACTATTTATATGTGATATTTGTTTGTATCCAGCGGGTTGTTGTTTCGGTTGGGCGGTGTCACACAGCAGAGTATCCCACGTAATAGAGGGTCTGATGTGTGCGTTTCTATAGGTGCAATTTTCTTCATTGAAAATTTGCTGCGACAGCTGTTGCTATTAGTGTTAGCTGTGAAGTCTGTACTCATTGTTGTTTTTGTAATATTCCTCTGTTCTTTAGTTTGTTTTGATTTGTTTGTAATTTGTTGGTCTACCCTATTCTATCTTTCAGTTCTATTCTCAATTTATATTTATATACTGTGGCGTTATTTGTATTTGTTATCCTCTTGCGGTTTATCTTTTATTGTTTTTCCCATTTTATTTATTTCATTTCCGCAAATGTTTTCATGTTTTTCTGTATAACTGTTTTGTTTTGTGCCTGATCGACATACACTATTTAAAATATAGTTGATCATATAAATTGATGTACAAGAATCAACTGATAGTTAATTGCTATTACTAAAGGTACACAGTTGATGATATAAAACACTATTTCTGGTGCACTGCACTTATATTATAGAGTGAACCAGCAACTTATAGCTGTTATTATATAAGGATTTATACAAGACCTTTGTAAGGCTTGTTTCCCACAGTGATTGGGATAGTTAAGTACTATTTTTCACAGGTTACAAAGTTATCATACAAAGTCTTTGATTAAGACTAAGAAAGTAAATTTATTTACTTTTGCAAATTACTGATCTTATTAGACAAGATGTCTACCTTGGATTATTTTATCACACAAGGCAGGGCTCTTGATAAGACTGGTCAGCAGTTAGAAGAATGGGCAGTTGCTCAATATGACAAAGCATTGGCTGCTGAAGAAAGAAACGCATTGATTGAAGAAAAGAAATTAGAAGCTGAGGAAAGAAAATTACAAAGAGAGGATGAACAAAAGAAATTGCAGATACAGACTGATGAAAAAAGATTCCAGATGGAAATGGAAAAAGAGAAAAGAAAAGATGAAGCTGCTGCTGAAGAGAAAAAATTACAGGCTGCTGCAGAAGAGAGAAAATTACAAGCTGAAGCTCAAGAAAAAAAAGCAATAAGAGAACATGAACACCAAAAAGAACTTTTAGCATTTGAGTTAGAAAAGTTAAAGTTAACAAACATAAGTAATGTTAATCAAGCATCTAGTGGTAATGGTAAACCCTTTACTTACAAGGTCAAGGTACCAGCGTTCAACCCTTCCAGTGATGACATAACATTCTGGCTAAACAGATTTGAACGCTCGTGTCGAGCACATAATGTGGACAAATCACAATATGCTAACCAGTTATCAGAAAATCTGAAAGGTGATTCTCTGACTAGTTTAAGTTTGGTTGAAGAGGCTGACAAAGATAACTATGATGTTATTAGGGCAGCCTTATTAAAGAAGTATCAGTTGTCTGAAGAGGGTTATCGGAAGTTGTTTAAGACAATGGTGCCTGAGGCAGGTGTAGAATTCTCAGAATTCATTGCAAGGACACGACTTACATTTGATCGTTGGATTGAGCTATCCAAAACAGAAAAGACTTATGAAGCCCTTATGGACTTGATACTCAGAGACAAGATTATGTCAAGTATAAATAAACCTTTCCTCGAATTCTTACATGAGCGTAAACCTAAGTCTCTAAAAGAAATGGAACAGTATTGTACCCAATACGTCACTGCACATCCGGACGTAGCGATTAGCAACAGTAAGGTTAAAGAAGGTATGCCAGTTGCTTCTGCAACACCATACAACCCTAATCACTCTCACAAATTCCAAGGACCTCAAAATAGTTTAATAAAAAAGGTAACTATTACAGTTATCAGAACCAAGGTAACCAATCATTTCAGGGTTCTTCTTCGAATACCTGGAGAAGAGCTGACAGCCCTCGATTCAGGGGTGGTCATAATTACAGGAACTTTCGCAAAGGAAGTCATTCTAGAAACTATCCAAGTTTTCCTTCATGGAGACAACAGGATCATAATTACCGAGATACTCATTATAATGAATATGATGATAGTAACCAAAGGAGCTATGATTCAAACCCGAGTAGAGGTTATAATAGTGGAAACAATGATAAGTACAGAGGCAATAATAACAGAGGTAGAGCACAATTCAAAAAACATAAAGCTCATTACCAGGCGAACTCTGCACAGCAAGAGTCCCACGAAGCCTATAAACAAAATAAAGATAATGATGACTCTAATAATATGGCATGTGCCGCTTTTGATTTTGGGAGAGCATCTCAGTGCCCCCAATGCAAAACATTATTTGAGCCAACCACAGTGTCTACTTTAAGCTGTGGCCATCCTCTTCCCGCTCTTCCTGCGTCAATCGCGCATGATGGGAGAGGTTCTCTCTTGTCTTACACAAAGGTTTAGTAAATGACAATCCAGTCTCAGTACTTTTTGATTCTGGATGCACAACTATTGGGGTTAGGCAGTCACTCATAGATCCTTCTCATTCTACAGGCAAAGTAGTCAAATGCGTAACATTTGGCGGCACCATAGAGAAATACTCTACCGCTATCATTAGGATTGCTACTCCTTTCTTCACAGGAGATGTACACGCATGTCTTTTGCCGGATCCGATCGCTGATCTTATCATCGGTCGCATTCACGGAGTCAAAGAATGCACTCCGGAGCAAATTTCCGTTTGGGAAAATCAAAATATGCAATCTGCTAATGCAGTAGTCACTAGAGCTCAAGCTCTCAATATGCCTGAAACTTCATCTGTTGAAGATAATGAAGTGCATAACCAAGATGATCCCTTGGTAATTTCTCGTGACTCGTTTATAAAACAACAAGAAGAAGATCCGACTCTTAAGAAATTCTTCACTCTTGTAACAAAAGGTGATCCGAATAAAGATTCAAATTGTAAATCTTGGATTACAATGAAGAATGGCGTACTTGTACGTATGGTGCAAGACTCCACTAAGTCAAGTCATTCTCAGATTCTTGTACCCAAGAATTTGAGAGTTAAGATCTTACAACATGCACACGACTCTCAGTGTGCTGGTCACATGGGTTTTTCCCGTACTAAGTCAAGAGTTCTTGCGGCTTTCTTTTGGCCTTTTGTGAACAAGGACATACGGATCTATTGTCGATCCTGTAAAGTATGTCAAGAAGTCAAATCCAAAGGTCCTCGTCATGCTGCGCCTATTCAGGCTGCAGATATTCCTATTCGTCCATTCCAGAAAATGGCGATAGACATCATTGGTCCATTCAAGATCAAATCTGCTAGAGGACATCAGTTTATCTTAACGTGTGTAGACATGTGCACACGTTGGCCAGAGGCTATCCCTCTAAAGAGCATTACTACCGCTGACATTGCAGATGCTCTTTGGCTTATATTTTCTCGGCTGGGATTCCCCGGAGAAATATTATCAGATCATGGCACCCAACTGATATCGGATACCATGTCTCAAGTAATGTCTACTCTACAGATAGAGAGATCTTTGAGTAGCATCTATCATCCTATGTCCAATGGGATGGTCGAGCGACTAAATAGAACACTTAAGAACTTATTAGGGAAGATAACTGAGGATCATCCTCAAGATTGGGATAGGGTTTTACCCGCGGCCCTCTTCGCGTACAGAGAGGTCCCCAATGAACATACAGGGTTTTCGCCCTTTGAACTTGTCTTTGGCGCGCGACCGCGCGGCCCAATGTCTTTGCTGCATGATCTTATAACAGCTGACAATATTGACGATGACACAAAATCTTCTTACGAGTATGTCATCGCGCTGAGACAAAAGATTATCGAAGCATGCAAATTGGCAACGTCCTCTTCTGAATTTGCTAAGCAGAAGGCAAGACAATTTGCTAATAAGAAGAGAACTTTACGACAACTTTGTCCTGGTGACAAAGCATTTGTTTTGCTACCTTGTCGTGAAAATAGACTCCTTATTAGTTGGAAAGGTCCGTACGATATAATATCGAAAATTTCAGATGTTGACTACATCGTCGATATTAACGGGAAGCATAAAACCTTCCACATCAATATGCTTACGGAGTTCCATGAACGTCCTGACTATCTACAGCCTATTTTCCAGGCAACGGACGATTCTCATGTCAAACATGGTCATTACTCATCACTGTCTGTAATACAGGATGAGGAAACAAGTTTTTCGGATGTTAATCTCCCGCTTCCAATGATCCCACTTCATTCTAGTGAATCATGGAAAGACGTTACTGTTTCTCCTGATTTGTCTCTAGGAGAACGGCGACAAGTTTCGTCTATGTTACAAACATTTCAGGATGTCCTCACTGACATCCCTGGACAAACTCATGTCATTGAGCATGACATTGTTCTAACTGAACATACTCCAATTAGGGTTAGGCCTTATCCTTCCCTATACATTTCCAAACACAGGTTGAAAAGGAGTTGGATGAAATGATAGATTTACAAATAATCGAACCATCCACTTCTGCATATTCTTCGCCGATGGTTATTGTTCGAAAAAAAAGACAATAACATACGTCTTTGCGTTGACTATCGCAAATTGAATCAAGTTACGAAGTTCGATGCTGAACCTATGCCTTTACTAGAAGAGTTACTTACTCGTCTTTCTAAATCGCATTTTTTCACTAAACTTGATTTGTCTAAAGGATATTGGCAAGTTCCATTATCCGAACGCGCCAAACCTCTTACCGCTTTCTCTACTCCCAGAGGCCTTTTCCAATGGAAGTTTATGCCTTTCGGCCTTATGACCGCACCAGCTACATTTGTACGCATGATGCGTCGAATCCTATCGTATCGGTCAGATGTCATTGCTTATCTAGACGACATCTGTCTTTTCAGCGATACTTGGGAAGATCACTATTCAGGAATTATTATCAACTCTGCGTGAGTATAACCTGACAGCAAAACCATCCAAATATTGGCTTTAGCGAAATTGCTTTCTATCCTGGAACGTGATGAGGCTCCGACAAGAATGTGAGTGTAAACAATGAGTGTGTATCTGAATGTCAGTACGCGAATGGTAGAATGATTCGATAGAGTTGACAGGTTGGTAGTACATCACTCATACTCACACTGTTCGACTTCAAGAAGTACTGGAACTACGGTGGTCTTTTTATAACATTTAATGGGACGCACACTTGGACAGTACGTGTATGGTTACAGGAACAAATGTCGACATAGACAGCATAATGTTGATCACAGGAATATCATCTTAAGTTAGCATTCATGCTTGGCAAATATCATAATGGAGCATTCGTAGATAAGCATTCAGCGTTCCATCATGTAAATCATCTGGCTTTACTGACTGGGCACGTCAGACCATAACCAATATGTAGGAAGGCTCCTAGACCTAACCTCGTCTAGCGAATATTCCTTCACGTAAAGTCAGGTTTGTGTATATTTCATTATATAGGAATCCCAGACATGGGTTCTCACATGTAGCAGTGATCTCTTGGTTCATCGAGCGATAGTACAGGCATCCCTTTTTCTCACTCGATAAATACAAAGTATATGAATTTCAACATGGCTGTTCTCTCTCTCGTGAGCTTCACTCACTATAGAATATAGACCAAAATTAGTCATTCATTAAATGTCCTCATTTCTTCATAGGTTCTCTCATAGAGGTAATTGAATAATATCACACAATCCAGTGCTGATACATAGGAATGTCTTCTTCCTTTGAATGGATATTCTTTTTAAAAGTACCACTGTGCATCTGCTTATCAACAACGATGGCGAAGCCCAAGTTCATAATAAATTGTGGTTTTACCTTTTTATGCGAAATATAACTTTGCCATTCCTTGGCAAAAGAGAATAAACACTGGGGTAAAGTACATACAACATGTCTAAATGATTATCACCTTTCCCCATCCATATATAGATCACTATTTCGGCAAAAAGCCTGCTACAACAAAACTCGGCATCCTCACAGGATGACAGCCATGGATCACACACCCCTTGCTAGCGATACTTCCGCTGCATAGCCTTTGACCTTTTCTAGCGACAACCAAATTAGTTCGACTTAGAAATGCAAAGATATCCATATATAAGACAGACTCGTCCTACTCATACAAACACTACGTATAAATTCAGGCCATAGATATACTGAAGCAAGAACAATCTATTCCTACCCAGCCACAGAATAAATCGCAGTAGGCCTAGAGTCGTCTGCGGAGTCCGATCGAAGATGACAGAACTATTTTCAAGGGAAGCAACCCAAAAATGACTTCTCCTTAAGCACTTAAAAAGGAAATACTTTGCTTCCAAAATATTTGCGAACATAATAAGAATATAAATGTATTATATTGCAAGATAGTAAAAATTGCCCTTTACAGTCTTACCACACCTCCCGGAAAAAAAAAAAAAAATTTTTTTTTTTAAATACATCTAGGAGCACCGTAGAATAGGCTCACAACGCAAGAATACTGCGCAGATGAAATATCAGGAATAACTATAATTCCTAATATGACTGGTGAGAATATATATCTCAAAATCTGAGAGAAATTGTTTCCCTACGAATAAATGTTTCCAGGAAGGTGTGATGTACGTATAATACAATTCTGGTAATTATACAATGCATACCAAAAATTCACACTACAATCTTAAATTTATGATTTATGAAGAAACAATCATCAAAGAACAGCGGTGAATTAACATCAATAAACCGCTAAGTAGCGATACCATCATTCTATTATTAAATTACAAATGTGTATCTTAGTAAAGAAACAAAAAATAACTGTTGTAAAGTTATACATATTAAAAAGATCCAATATTTAACAGTTAAGTGGCATCATGTGGGCATCTGGACAGAATGTCCGCCATCACATTTTCTGAACCACGGATAGCTCGTACCGAAAAATGAAAAGGTTGAAGAGCGATTGCGTATCGAGTTGATCTCGAGCTCTTCAAGTTTTTACTTTGGATAGCCGTAAGAGCTTTTTGGTCAGTTTCCACTACGAAATGCGCGCCCAGAAGGAATCTTTGGAGTTTGAGAATTGACCAAACCATTGCCAATAATTCACGGTCTAAAACCGAGTAATTCCTTTCTGCAGCATTAAGTTTTCTGGATATGTACATTACAGGATGCAGAGTTCCAGAGTACTCTTGCATTAGTGCCGCTCCAATCCCAGTGGATGAAGCGTCACTACGAAGAACAAATGTCTTATCTGTTGTAGGTAACACTAAAATAGGTGGTGATGAAAACATAGTTTTGATCTTCTCTAGTGAAGATTGGCATTCATGAGACCAGTGAACCATGTTAGGCGACCCTTTCTTTAATAGTGTAGAGAGAGGTGCCATGATAGAGGACAGATTCGGAATGAAACGTCCATAAAATTGTATGAGACCTAAAAGACTTCGCACTTGCTTTTTAGTCCTAGGGATAGAGATGTTAAGTATCTTAGTGATATTATGGTCTTCTGTCTTCAAGAAACCGTGACCTACTCGATGGCCTAAGAAAGCAATTTCGCTAAAGCCAATACAAGCTTTAGATGGTTTTGCTGTCAGGTTATACTCACGCAGAGTTGATAATAATTCAACTAATCCTGAATAGTGATCTTCCCAAGTATCGCTGAAAAGACAGATGTCGTCTAGATAAGCAATGACATCTGACCGATACGATAGGATTCGACGCATCATGCGTACAAATGTAGCTGGTGCGTTCATAAGGCCGAAAGGCATAAAATTCCATTGGAAAAGGCCTCTGGGAGTAGAGAAAGCGGTAAGAGGTTTGGCGCGTTCGGATAATGGAACTTGCCAATATCCTTTAGACAAATCAAGTTTAGTGAAAAAATGCGATTTAGAAAGACGAGTAAGTAACTCTTCTAGTAAAGGCATAGGTTCAGCATCGAACTTCGTAACTTGATTCAATTTGCGATAGTCAACGCAAAGACGTATGTTATTGTCTTTTTTTCGAACAATAACCATCGGCGAAGAATATGCAGAAGTGGATGGTTCGATTATTTGTAAATCTATCATTTCATCCAACTCCTTTTCAACCTGTGTTTGGAAATGTATAGGGATAGGATAAGGCCTAACCCTAATTGGAGTATGTTCAGTTAGAACAATGTCATGCTCAATGACATGAGTTTGTCCAGGGATGTCAGTGAGGACATCCTGAAATGTTTGTAACATAGACGAAACTTGTCGCCGTTCTCCTAGAGACAAATCAGGAGAAACAGTAACGTCTTTCCATGATTCACTAGAATGAAGTGGGATCATTGGAAGCGGGAGATTAACATCCGAAAAACTTGTTTCCTCATCCTGTATTACAGACAGTGATGAGTAATGACCATGTTTGACATGAGAATCGTCCGTTGCCTGGAAAATAGGCTGTAGATAGTCAGGACGTTCATGGAACTCCGTAAGCATATTGATGTGGAAGGTTTTATGCTTCCCGTTAATATCGACGATGTAGTCAACATCTGAAATTTTCGATATTATATCGTACGGACCTTTCCAACTAATAAGGAGTCTATTTTCACGACAAGGTAGCAAAACAAATGCTTTGTCACCAGGACAAAGTTGTCGTAAAGTTCTCTTCTTATTAGCAAATTGTCTTGCCTTCTGCTTAGCAAACTCAGAAGAGGACGTTGCCAATTTGCATGCTTCGATAATCTTTTGTCTCAGCGCGATGACATACTCGTAAGAAGATTTTGTGTCATCGTCAATATTGTCAGCTGTTATAAGATCATGCAGCAAAGACATTGGGCCGCGCGGTCGCGCGCCAAAGACAAGTTCAAAGGGCGAAAACCCTGTATGTTCATTGGGGACCTCTCTGTACGCGAAGAGGGCCGCGGGTAAAACCCTATCCCAATCCTGAGGATGATCCTCAGTTATCTTCCCTAATAAGTTCTTAAGTGTTCTATTTAGTCGCTCGACCATCCCATTGGACATAGGATGATAGATGCTACTCAAAGATCTCTCTATCTGTAGAGTAGACATTACTTGAGACATGGTATCCGATATCAGTTGGGTGCCATGATCTGATAATATTTCTCCGGGGAATCCCAGCCGAGAAAATATAAGCCAAAGAGCATCTGCAATGTCAGCGGTAGTAATGCTCTTTAGAGGGATAGCCTCTGGCCAACGTGTGCACATGTCTACACACGTTAAGATAAACTGATGTCCTCTAGCAGATTTGATCTTGAATGGACCAATGATGTCTATCGCCATTTTCTGGAATGGACGAATAGGAATATCTGCAGCCTGAATAGGCGCAGCATGACGAGGACCTTTGGATTTGACTTCTTGACATACTTTACAGGATCGACAATAGATCCGTATGTCCTTGTTCACAAAAGGCCAAAAGAAAGCCGCAAGAACTCTTGACTTTGTACGGGAAAAACCCATGTGACCAGCACACTGAGAGTCGTGTGCATGTTGTAAGATCTTAACTCTCAAATTCTTGGGTACAAGAATCTGAGAATGACTTGACTTAGTGGAGTCTTGCACCATACGTACAAGTACGCCATTCTTCATTGTAATCCAAGATTTACAATTTGAATCTTTATTCGGATCACCTTTTGTTACAAGAGTGAAGAATTTCTTAAGAGTCGGATCTTCTTCTTGTTGTTTTATAAACGAGTCACGAGAAATTACCAAGGGATCATCTTGGTTATGCACTTCATTATCTTCAACAGATGAAGTTTCAGGCATATTGAGAGCTTGAGCTCTAGTGACTACTGCATTAGCAGATTGCATATTTTGATTTTCCCAAACGGAAATTTGCTCCGGAGTGCATTCTTTGACTCCGTGAATGCGACCGATGATAAGATCAGCGATCGGATCCGGCAAAAGACATGCGTGTACATCTCCTGTGAAGAAAGGAGTAGCAATCCTAATGATAGCGGTAGAGTATTTCTCTATGGTGCCGCCAAATGTTACGCATTTGACTACTTTGCCTGTAGAATGAGAAGGATCTATGAGTGACTGCCTAACCCCAATAGTTGTGCATCCAGAATCAAAAAGTACTGAGACTGGATTGTCATTTACTAAACCTTTGTGTAAGACAAGAGAACCTCTCCCATCATGCGCGATTGACGCAGGAAGAGCGGGAAGAGGATGGCCACAGCTTAAAGTAGACACTGTGGTTGGCTCAAATAATGTTTTGCATTGGGGGCACTGAGATGCTCTCCCAAAATCAAAAGCGGCACATGCCATATTATTAGAGTCATCATTATCTTTATTTTGTTTATAGGCTTCGTGGGACTCTTGCTGTGCAGAGTTCGCCTGGTAATGAGCTTTATGTTTTTTGAATTGTGCTCTACCTCTGTTATTATTGCCTCTGTACTTATCATTGTTTCCACTATTATAACCTCTACTCGGGTTTGAATCATAGCTCCTTTGGTTACTATCATCATATTCATTATAATGAGTATCTCGGTAATTATGATCCTGTTGTCTCCATGAAGGAAAACTTGGATAGTTTCTAGAATGACTTCCTTTGCGAAAGTTCCTGTAATTATGACCACCCCTGAATCGAGGGCTGTCAGCTCTTCTCCAGGTATTCGAAGAAGAACCCTGAAATGATTGGTTACCTTGGTTCTGATAACTGTAATAGTTACCTTTTTTATTAAACCTATTTTGAGGTCCTTGGAATTTGTGAGAGTGATTAGGGTTGTATGGTGTTGCAGAAGCAACTGGCATACCTTCTTTAACCTTACTGTTGCTAATAGCTACGTCCGGATGTGCAGTGACGTATTGGGTACAATACTGTTCCATTTCTTTTAGAGACTTAGGTTTACGCTCATGTAAGAATTCGAGGAAAGGTTTATTTATACTTGACATAATCTTGTCTCTGAGTATCAAGTCCATAAGGGCTTCATAAGTCTTTTCTGTTTTGGATAGCTCAATCCAACGATCAAATGTAAGTCGTGTCCTTGCAATGAATTCTGAGAATTCTACACCTGCCTCAGGCACCATTGTCTTAAACAACTTCCGATAACCCTCTTCAGACAACTGATACTTCTTTAATAAGGCTGCCCTAATAACATCATAGTTATCTTTGTCAGCCTCTTCAACCAAACTTAAACTAGTCAGAGAATCACCTTTCAGATTTTCTGATAACTGGTTAGCATATTGTGATTTGTCCACATTATGTGCTCGACACGAGCGTTCAAATCTGTTTAGCCAGAATGTTATGTCATCACTGGAAGGGTTGAACGCTGGTACCTTGACCTTGTAAGTAAAGGGTTTACCATTACCACTAGATGCTTGATTAACATTACTTATGTTTGTTAACTTTAACTTTTCTAACTCAAATGCTAAAAGTTCTTTTTGGTGTTCATGTTCTCTTATTGCTTTTTTTTCTTGAGCTTCAGCTTGTAATTTTTCTCTCTTCTGCAGCAGCCTGTAATTTTTTTCTCTTCAGCAGCAGCTTCATCTTTTCTTTTCTCTTTTTCCATTTCCATCTGGAATCTTTTTTTTCATCAGTCTGTATCTGCAATTTCTTTTGTTCATCCTCTCTTTGTAATTTTCTTTCCTCAGCTTCTAATTTCTTTTCTTCAATCAATGCTTTTCTTTCTTCAGCAGCCAATGCTTTGTCATATTGAGCAACTGCCCATTCTTCTAATTGCTGACCAGTCTTATCAAGAGCCCTGCCTTGTGTGATAAAATAATCCAAGGTAGACATCTTGTCTAATAAGATCAGTAATTTGCAAAAGTAAATAAATTTACTTTCTTAGTCTTAATCAAAGACCTTTGTATGATAACTTTGTAACCTGTGGAAAAATAGTACTTAACTATCCCAATCACTGTGGGAAACAAGCCTTACAAAGGTCTTGTATAAATCCTTATATAATAACAGCTATAAGTTGCTGGTTCACTCTATAATATAAGTGCAGTGCACCAGAAATAGTGTTTTATATCATCAACTGTGTACCTTTAGTAATAGCAATTAACTATCAGTTGATTCTTGTACATCAATTTATATGATCAACTATATTTTAAAATAGTGTATGTCGATCAGGCACAAAACAAAACAGTTATACAGAAGAACATGAAAACATTTGCGGAAATGAAATAAATAAATTGGAAAAACAATAAAAGATAAACCGCAAGAGGATAACAAATACAAATAACGCCACAGTATATAAATATAAATTGAGAATAGAACTGAAAGATAGAATAGGGTAGACCAACAAATTACAAACAAATCAAAACAAACTAAAGAACAGAGGAATATTACAAAAACAACAATGAGTACAGACTTCACAGCTAACACTAATAGCAACAGCTGTCGCAGCAAATTTTCAATGAAGAAAATTGCACCTATAGAAACGCACACATCAGACCCTCTATTACGTGGGATACTCTGCTGTGTGACACCGCCCAACCGAAACAACAACCCGCTGGATACAAACAAATATCACATATAAATAGTTAAACATAAATACATAAATGCATAAATAGTATGGCAATATGATGTAAATAGAGTGTTGCAGAAAGAATGTGTTGGAATGAAGGCTCAGTTACACTGCCTAATAGTACAGTACTGTGGTACTTTATTAAACAAATACTTCTGGTCTAATTATTTTAAATTCAACACAGAAATAGAAGCTCCATCGTTGATTTGAATGATAACAATCAATGTAGGACTTCTCAGTTCAATAACATTTTCTTTCGCAAACACTGTCAAATATTCTCCAGTCCTGATGTGTAATGTTCTATGTTTCAACCAAGCTCGCTGTGTAACACTGTCAGTTGTATGGCAAATGTCCAATGAACCAAATGTCAACAAACCCTGACCTAGTTACTGCATACTCTCGACAGGACAGGTCACGCTGACATCACTGTAGAGTTGTACTGCTGATGTATTTGTGTGTCGTAACAGACCCCAAGGAACGTCTGGTCTCAGTAGTTTACTTCTCAATATGGTCACTGTGCAGGTTGACCCAGGAAGCTGGCACACCAGTTGTTAAACTCTTTGTGTGTGTAGTTGTTAACTCATACTGGCTACTAGTTGTTGAATCATGCTTTATTTGCTAAATGATGTGAATGTCCACCAGTGGATAAATGTAGATGTTGGGACTGGTGTAGTAAAGTGTAACGATTGTCAACTCATCAAACCCAGCACAGTTTTGGTCATACAGGTCATCTTGTCCTGGAACGTGATGAGGCTCCGACAAGAATGTGAGTGTAAACAATGAGTGTGTATCTGAATGTCAGTACGCGAATGGTAGAATGATTCGATAGAGTTGACAGGTTGGTAGTACATCACTCATACTCACACTGTTCGAATTCAAGAAGTACTGGAACTACGGTGGTCTTTTTATAACATTTAATGGGACGCACACTTGGACAGTACGTGTATGGTTACAGGAACAAATGTCGACATAGACAGCATAATGTTGATCACAGGAATATCATCTTAAGTTAGCATTCATGCTTGGCAAATATCATAATGGAGCATTCGTAAATAAGCATTCAGCGTTCCATCATGTAAATCATCTGGCTTTACTGACTGGGCACGTCAGACCATAACCAACACATAGGAAGGCTCCTAGACCTAACCTCGTCTAGCGAATATTCCTTCACGTAAAGTTCAATATATATATATATTTCATAATATAGGAATCCCAGACATGGGTTCTCACATGTAGCAGTGATCTCTTGGTTCATCGAGCGATAGTACAGGCATCCCTTTTTCTCACTCGATAAATACAAAGTATATGAATTTCAACATGGCTGTTCTCTCTCTCGTGAGCTTCACTCACTATAGAATATAGACCAAAATTAGTCATTCATTAAATGTCCTCATTTCTTCATAGGTTCTCTCATAGAGGTAATTGAATAATATCATACAATCCAGTGCTGATACATAGGAATGTCTTCTTCCTTTGAATGGATATTCTTTTTAAAAGTACCACTGTGCATCTGCTTATCAACAACGATGGCGAAGCCCAAGTTCATAATAAATTGTGGTTTTACCTTTTTATGCGAAATATAACTTTGCCATTCCTTGGCAAAAGAGAATAAACACTGGGGTAAAGTACATACAACATGTCTAAATGATTATCACTTTTCCCCATCCATATATAGATCACTATTTCGGCAAAAAGCCTGCTACAACAAAACTCGGCATCCTCACAGGATGACAGCCATGGATCACACCCCTTGCTAGCGATACTTCCGCTGCATAGCCTTTGACCTTTTCTAGCGACAACCAAATTAGTTCGACTTAGAAATGCAAAGATATCCATATATAAGACAGACTCGTCCTACTCATACAAACACTACGTATAAATTCAGGCCATAGATATACTGAAGCAAGAACAATCTATTCCTACCCAGCCACAGAATAAATCGCAGTAGGCCTAGAGTCGTCTGCGGAGTCCGATCGAAGATGACAGAACTATTTTCAAGGGAAGCAACCCAAAAATGACTTCTCCTTAAGCACTTAAAAAGGAAATACTTTGCTTCCAAAATATTTGCGAACATAATAAGAATATAAATGTATTATATTGCAAGTTTTTAAGAATTTCTACCATCTCTGCGGTAAAAATCGAAGCCCCTTCAGTTACACTGTAGCTCTTTTTAATTCCCCATTGTGGTATTACAACTCCGGCACCTAGTTGCCCACTATCACCCTTGGATCCATCAGTGTTTAGTTAGTTGATCTATGAACTTTCTACTTATCATTTTGGCTTCCTTATCTTCTATGTTTTGTTTGATCTTTTCAGTAAGTGAGCAGTCTATGATTGGTGTTTTTAGTTCCCAGGGTGGTATTTTGCTTCTATATTTATGTCTATTTTCAATTGTGTTTGACAGTTCTTTGAACTGCGTTAGATCTTCTATAGTTCTCCACCCTGTTGGGTATCTATCTTTATTTAAGGGGACGTCCCATACACTTGGTTGGATTTTGACAAATGCTTTATGTGCTGGGTGGGTCACTTCTTGTGCTACTTTACTCCAATAATTTAATCTTTGTTCTTTCCGTCTTAGACCAAGGGGCATTATGCCAAGAGCTACTTCCAGTGCTTCTACTGGTGTCGATATAAATGCACCTGTAATGGTTCTCAAGGCTGCATTTTGAATGTTGTCTAGTTTTGCTTTGTTAGAAGCTGCAGCTGAGTCATAGACTATGCTGGCATAATCCAGTTTCCCCCTGATGAAAGACTTGTAGAACATAAGCATTATTTTATTGCTGGCCCCCCATTCATTACCTTTTACAATCCTTAGTATATTTAGAGGTCCCCTACAGCTTTCTACTAAATTGTCTATATGTTTATTATAATTTAGTTGTTTATCTAAAGTTATGCCCAGAAATTTTGTTGTTGAGGAGGTACATATTTTCTGTCCTTTAATGGTTATATTGATTTTGTTTTTTTTTTTTAAATTTCCTTTGCTGAAAATCATACCTACTGTTTTGTTTACTTTAATTTGGAAGCCGCAACCTGCCTGCGCTCTCTTTATATAGGCGGATTGACCAAATCACACGCAGTGCACGCGCGTAGTAATTGCGTCACGAAAGTAACACACGCGTAGCCGGGCTGAGGACTATTTACCGGTGTTCTTGTAAAACTTATACTGGGCAAAACCACAGCTATATACTTCGGGTATTAAACACATCAATATGAAAAAGAGAGCGTTATTATGGCCCTCACACACACACACACACACACACACACACACACATATATATATATATATATAAAGGTGGAACAAAAACAAAACGATTTTGCATTCCGTATTAAACTGGCACGCTCTATTCTGTTTTTTTCTCATGCAGTGATGCAGCCATCTTCTGGTATCGCTCAATGACCACGCGGGCTGTTGCGCATGTAAAATTTCTATACACAAGTTAAAATGTACTAATCAGTCAGACAATTCTTTTTGTTTGGTCATTCTAAATTTTCTTTCCGCATTTAACTTTCAAACAAGACGTGTATTTTTACATAACACTTTTTTTTTAATGGAGTCATGCAATTTTTTTTCTTCCAAATGTGTGTGGTATCCAGAATGCTAGATCCTTTGTCGTCACGAGGCCCCATTGGGTCAAATTAGGGAAATAAGCCTAAGGCCGGCCTTGAAAACAGCTCATTGTTTCTGATCTAAGCCATTTAATTTACAACAGCTTCAATACGTGTCTTCTATTCATGATCATGTTTTATCAGATTCATGTCGCTTCACATTCATAATATTTCACACAAGAAGCTTAATTCGTTCCATTTCATCCACATATTAATTTCTCATAGAAAGTCTTATATTCCAATAAGTCATTCTTTCATATAGGAATAGATTTCTAATCCATAGTCACAAACCAGATGTATATAAAAGAGCCACTTGACTAGCATTGGAAACACATCATTTTCAGACATAACAGATGTCCACTCGTAGATTGGGCGATAGTGAATCACGTGACTAATCAAAACACAAGCACGTCGTCACACAACAACATGAATGCCTCCATGATGATCTCCTTCTGCGTGACAAATACTTTCAAATAAGATGTTCTGTTTGCCGCGCAAAATGCATCGTAACAGTCAGAGGTAGCTAGTATTATGTTGATTAACATTTGAACAAGACAACGAAAAACGTTTCGGGACAATCCTTCATCGGCTACAACAAACAAACAACAGACACATAAATAGTAAAGACACAAAATACTGTATTTATAAACTACGAAGACAAGTTTAATTAATGTCAAGCTGGAAGACAACAAATGCATGTAGTAATTATAACTATAAGATAGTGCTCATCACAAACTCACCATCAGTCATTACTGCCCTCAGGAACAATAAAAACAGTCAATTAGACAGCCTGGCAGAAGCACTAATGGAAACCAGCTATAAAAGAGTGAAAGTACAGTGGATCCCACCCCACTGCTAGATATATGTAAATGAGAAGGCACATAAACTTGCCAAACAGGGAGGAAGGAAAACCCAAAGAGAAGACAGGGCTACACATGAAGAGATAAAAGACATAATCAGAAATAACCATAGAGAACAATGGCAGAAGGAACATCCAGAGTCCAGTAATGCTGAACCATACTATACGTTATCAAGATGAGATCACGTGATAATCTTTCAGACTGAGAACCAGCCATGGCAGACTCAGATACCATCTGTTCAACAAACTGAAAATTGGACAAAGATGTGTGTCTATGTGGGGAGGACAAACAGACAGTCAGACAGACAGATGTGTGTCTATGTGGGGAGGACCAACAGACAGTCAGACAGACACAGATGTGTGTCTATGTGGGGAGGACCAACAGACAGTCAGACAGACAGAGATGTGTGTCTATGTGGGGAGGACCAACAGACAGTCAGACAGACAGAGATGTGTGTCTATGTGGGGAGGGCAAACAGAGATGTGTGTCTATGTGGGCAGGACAAACAGATAGTCAGACAAACAGAGATGTGTGTCTATGTTTGGAGGACAAACAGAGATGTGTGTCTATGTGGGAGGACAAACAGACAGACAGTAGAACATGTACTCCAAAACTGTCGCCTCCACGAGAGGATCAGGGTGGCAGCATGGCCTTCCCCATCCAAGTTCAGAGAGAAATAATGGTGATGAGAGAAACTGTGCGGTGATGAGAGAAACTGTGCGGTGATGAGAGAAACTGTGCGGTGATGAGAGATACTGTGCGGTGATGAGAGAAACTGTGCGGTGATGAGAGAAATAGTGCGCTGATGAGAGAAACTGTGCGATGATGAGAGAAACTGTGCGGTGATGAGAGAAACTGTGCGGTGATGAGAGAAACTGTGCGGTGATGAGAGAAACTGTGCGGTGATGAGAGAAACTGTGCAGTGATGAGAGAAACTGTGCGGTGATGAGAGAAACTGAGCGGTGATGAGAGAAACTGTGCGGTGATGAGAGAAACTGTGCGGTGATGAGAGAAAATGTGCGGTGATTAGAGATACTATGCGGTGACGAGAGAAACTGTGCGGTGAAGAGAGAAACTGTGCGGTGATGAGAGAAACTGTGCGGTGATGAGAGAAACTGTGCGGTGATGAGAGAAACTGTGCGGTGATGAGAGAAACTGTGCGGTGATGAGAGAAACTGTGCGGTGATGAGAGAAACTGTGCGGTGATGAGAGAAACTGTGCGGTGATGAGAGAAACTGTGCGGTGATGAGAGAAACTGTGCTGAGAGAAAAACTGTGCGGTGATGA
>JAMPIV010004103.1:0-10000 GCA_024509875.1 Oreohelix idahoensis
CAGCAAGTCGAAGATCCGTCTAACTGGACTGCAAACATTAGCCCGGAGATCTAAGAACCTGCATACTGAACGGCACACAGTAGATCAGAGGTCGAAGATCCTTCTAACTGGACAGAACAAAGTAGCCCTGAGGTCGAAGATCCTGCTAACTGGAAAGCAAAATGCCCAGAGGAGGAAGATCCTGCTAACTGGACAACAAACAGTAGCACAGAGGTCGAAGACCCTGTATACTGTACAGCAAACAGTAGCCCACAGGTCGAAGATCAAGCTATCTGGACAGCAAACAATAGCCCAGAGGTGGAATATCCTGATAACTGGAGAGCAAACTGTAGCTCAGATGTCAAAGATCCTGCTAAGTGGACAACGAAAGTAGCCCATACGTCGAAGATCCTGCTAAATGGAAAGAAACGGTAGCCATGTGGTTGAAGATCCTGCATACTGGACAGCAAACAGTAGCCCAGATGTCGAAGATGCTGCTAACTTGACATCAAACTGCAGACCAAAGTTGGATGATCCTGCTAACTTTACAGAAACTAGTAGACCAGAGGTGGAACATCCTGCTAACTGGACAGTAAACAGTACCCCAGAGGTCGACGATCCTGCTAACTGGAAAGCAAAGAGTAGCCCAGATGTCGAACATCATGCTAACTTGATAGCAAGCAGTAGTTAAGAGATGGAAGATCCTGCTAACTGGACAGCAAACAGTAGCCCAGAGGTCAAATATACTGCTAACTGGACAGCAAACAGTAGCCCAGAGGTAGAAGATCCTGCTAACTGGACAGCAAACAGTAGCCCAGAGGTAGAAGATCCTGCTAACTGGACAGCAAACAGCAGCCCATAGGTCCAAGATCCTGTTAACTGGACAGCAAAGAGTAGCCCCATGGTGTAAATCCTGCTAACTGGACAGCAAACAGTAGCCCAGAGGTCGAAGATCCTGCTAACAACTGGACAGCAAACTGTAGCCCAGAGGTCGAAGATGCTGATAAAATATCATCAAAAAGTAGCCAAGAGGTGGAAGATCCTGCTAACTGGACAGCAATCAGTAGAACAGAAGTCGAAGTTCCTGCTAACTGGACAGCAAACAGCCCAGAGGTAGAAGATCCTGCTAACTGGACAGCAAACAGTAGACAAGAGGTCGAAGATCCTGTTAACTGGACAGCAAACAGTAAACTAGGGGTCGAAGATACTGCTAACTTGACTGCAAACAGCAGACCAAAGGTGGAAGATCCTTCTAACAACTGGACGGCAAACAGTAACCCAAAGGTCAACGTTCTTGTTACCTGGACTGCAAACTGTAGAACCAGAGGTTGAAGATCCTGTTTAACTGCACAGTAAAACAGTAGACGCCAGAGGTGGAAGATCCTGCTAACTGGACAGCAAACTGTAGACCAGAAGTCGACGATCCTGCGAACTGGACATCAGATGGTCGAATGAATAACTAACTGGACATGCAAAAGTAGCAATGATGTAGAAGATCACTCTAAGTGGATAGCAGACAGTAGCCCAGAGATAAAAAATACGGCTAACTGGACTGCAAACCATTAGGTCCCAGGAGATCTAAGAACCTGCGGCAATACTGAAACGGCAATGTTTTGTTAACAGTAGATCAGAGGTCGAAGATCCTTCTAACTGGACAGAACAAAGTAGCCCTGAGGTCGAAGATCCTGCTAACTGGAAAGCAAAATGCCCAGAGGAGGAAGATCCTGCTAACTGGACAGCAAACAGTAGCCCGGAGGTCGAAGATCCTGTATACTGGACAGCAAACAGTAGTCCGGAGGTCGAAGATCCTGCTAACTGAACAGCAACCAGTAGCCCAGAGGTAGAAGATCCTGCTAACTGGACAGCAAACAGTAACCCAGAGGTCGAAGATCCTGTTAACTGGACAGCAAACAGTAGACCAGGGGTAGAAGATCCTGCTAACTGGACAGCAAACAGTAGCCTAGAGGTCGAAGATCCTTGAAAGTGGACAGAAAACAGTAGCCCAGATGTGGAAGATCCTTCTAAATGGACAGCAAACAGTAGCCCAGCGGTCGAAGATCCTGCTAAGTGGACAGAAAAAAGTAGCACAGAGATCAAAGATCCTGCTAAATGGAAACAAACAGTAGCCATGTGGTCGAAGATCCTGCAAACTTGACAGCAAACAGTAGCCCAGATGTCGAAGATACTGCTAACTTGACATAAAACTGCACACCAAAGGTGGAAGATCATGCAAACAACTGGACAGCAAACGGTATCCCAGAGGTCTAAGATCTTGTTAACTGGACATCAAACAGTAGCACAGAGGTCGAAGATCATGTTATCTGGACAGAAAGCTGTAGATCAGAGGTCGAAGATCCTGTTAACTGGACAGCAAACAGTAGCCCAGAGGTCGAAGATCCTGCTAACCGGACAGAAAACAGTAGCCCAGAGGTCGAAGATCCTGCTAACTGGACAGCAAACAGTAGCTCAGACGTGGAAGATCCTGCTAACTTGACAGCAAACAGTAGCCCAGAGGTCAAGGATCCTGCTAACTGGACAGCAAACAGTAACCAAGTGGTCCAAGATCCTGCTAAATTTACAGCAAACAGTAGACCAGAGGTCGAAGATCCTGCTAACTGGACAGCAAACAGTAGCCCAGAGGTCGAAGATCCTTCAAAGTGGACAGAAAACAGTAGCCAAGAGGTGGAAGATCCTGCTAACTGGACAGCAAACAGTAGCCCGGAGGTCGAACATCCTGTATACTGGACAGCAAACAGTAGCCCAGAGGTCGAAGATCCTTCTAACTGGACAGCAAACAGTATCCCAGAGGTAGAAGATCCTGCTAACTGGACAGCAAAGTGCAGTCCACAGTGGTCGAAGATCCTGTTAACTGCACAGCAAACAGTAGTCCACAGATGGAATGATCCATGCTAACATTGGACCGCAAACAGCGGACACGTAGAGAGGTCGAAGATTCCGCTAACTGGACAGCAATCAGTAGCCCGGAGGTAGAAGATCCTGCTACTGGACAGCAAACAGTAGACAAGAGGTCGAAGATTGTTAACTGGACGCCAAACACAGACCAGAACTAGGGGTGCGAAGATACTGCTAGAACTTGAATGCAAGACAACGTAAGACCCAAAGGTTGAAACATCCTTCTGAACAACTGGACGGCAAACACAGTAAACTAGGGGGGTCGAAGATACTGCTAAACTTGATATGCAAACAGCAGACCAAAGGTAGAAGATCCTTCTAACAACTGGACGGCAATCAATAACCCAAAGGTCAATGTTCTTTTTAACTGGACAGCAAACTGTAGATCCCGGCAGGTTGAAGATCTGTTAACTGCACAGAAAACAGTAGACCAGAGGTGAACATCCTGCTAACTGGGACAGTAAACAGTAGCCCGGAGATCTTGAGAACACTGCAAACATACTGAACGGCACTTACACAGAAGATCAGTATGTCGAAGATCCTTCTAACTGGACAGCAAACAGTATGACCCAGAGGTAGAAGATCCTGCTAACTGGACAGCAAACTGCAGCCCCGTGGTCGAAGATGCTGTTACTGGACAGGGCATACAATAGCAGGTTGAAGATCCTGATAAAACTGGAGCAGCAAACAGTACAGATGGAAGATCCTGCTAACTGGACAGCAAAAAAGTACAGATGTCGAAGCATCAGCTAAATGGTAGCAAACAGTAGCGGGCGAGATTGCTCCATGTTGACAGGTAGAAGATCCTGCTAACTGGACAGCAAACAGCAGCCCATAGGTCAAAGATCCTGTTAACTGGACAGCAAAGAGTAGCCCCATGGTGTAAATCCTGCTAAGTGGACAGCAAACAGTAGCCCAGAGGTCGAAGATCCTGCTAACAACTGGACAGCAAACTGTAGCCCAGAGGTCGAAGATGCTGATAAAATAACATCAAAAAGTAGCCAAGAGAAGGAAGATCCTGCTAACTGGACAGCAATCAGTAGAACAGAAGTCGAAGATCCTGCTAACTGGACAGCAAACAGCCCAGAGGTAGAAGATCCTGCTAACTAGACAGCAAACAGTAGCCGCGAGGTCGAAGTTCCTGATAACTGGACAGCAAACAGTAGCCCAGAGGTCGAAGATCCTGTTAACTGGACAGCAAACAGCAAACAGTAGCCCAGAGGTCGAAGATCCTTCTAACTGGACAGCAAACAGTATCCCAGAGGTAGAAGATCCTGCTAACTGGACAGCAAAGTGCAGCCCCGTGGTCGAAGATCCTGTTTACTGCACAGCAAACAATAGTCCACAGATGGAAGATCCTGCTAACTGGACAGCAAACAGCAGCGAAGAGGTAGAAGATCCTGCTAATTGGACAGCAAATAGTAGCCCGGAGGTAGAAGATCCTGCTAACTGGACAGCAAACAGTAGACAAGAGGTCGAAGATCCTGTTAACTGGACAGTACACAGTAAACTAGGGGTCGAAGATACTGCTAACTTGAATGCAAACAACAGACCAAAGGTTGAAGATCCTTCTAACAACTGGACGGCAAACAGTAAACTAGGGGTCGAAGATACTGCTAACTTGAATGCAAACAGCAGACCAAAGGTGGAAGATCCTTCTAACAACTGGACGGCAAACAATAACCCAGAGGTCAATGTTCTTGTTAACTGGACAGCAAACCAGAGGTTGAAGATCGTGTTAACTGCACAGAAAACAGTAGACCAGAGGTGGAACATCCTGCTAACTGGACAGTAAACAGTAGCCCGGAGATCTGAGAACCTGCATACTGAACGGCACACAGTAGATCAGATGTCGAAGATCCTTCTAACTGGACAGCAAACAGTATCCCAGAGGTAGAAGATCCTGCTAACTGGACAGCAAAGTGCAGCCCCGTGGTCGAAGATCCTGCTTACTGGACAGCAAACAATAGTCCACAGATGGAAGATCCTGCTAACTGGACAGCAAACAGCAGCCCAGAGGTAGAAGATCCTGCTAACTGGAAAGCAAACAGTAGCCCAGATGTCGAACATCATGCTAACTTGATAGCAAACAGTAGCCCTGAGGTAGAAGATCCTGCTAACTGGACAGCAAACAGCAGCCCATAGGTCGAAGATCCTGTTAACTGGACAGCAAAGAGTAGCCCCATGGTGTAAATCCTGCTAAGTGGACAGCACACAGTAGCCCAGAGGTCGAAGATCCTGCTAACAACTGGACAGCAAACTGTAGCCCAGAGGTCGAAGATGCTGATAAAATAACATCAAAAAGTAGCCAAGAGAAGGAAGATCCTGCTAACTGGACAGCAATCAGTAGAACAGAAGTCGAAGATCCTGCTAACTGGACAGCAAACAGCCCAGAGGTAGAAGATCCTGCTAACTAGACAGCAAACAGTAGCCCGGAGGTCGAAGATCCTGCTAACTGGACGGCAAATAGTAGCCCAGATGTAGAAGATCCTGCTAACTGGACAGCAAACAGTAGACAAGAGGTCGAAGATCCTGTTAACTGGACAGCAAACAGCAAACAGTAGCCCAGAGGTCGAAGATCCTTCTAACTGGACAGCAAACAGTATCCCAGAGGTAGAAGATCCTGCTAACTGGACAGCAAACAGTAGCCCGGTAGTCGAAGATCCTGCTTACTGGACAGCAAACAATAGCCACAGATGGAAGATCCTGCTAAATGAACAGCAAACAGTGGCACAGAGGTCAAAGATCCTGCTAATTGGACAGCAAACAGTAGCCCAGAGGTCAAAGATCCTGCTAAGTGGACAGCAAACAGTAGAACAGAGGTCGAAGATCGTGCTTACTGGACAGCAAACACAGTAGCCCCATGGGGTCGAAGATCCTGCTAAACTGGACAGCAAACAACAGTAGCCCAAGAGGTGGAAAGATCCTTGCTAAAACGGGACAGCAAACAGTAGACCAGAGGTCGAAGATCCTGCTAACTGAACAGCAAACAGTAGAACAGATGTCAAAGATCCTGCTAACTGGACAGCAAACAGTAGCCCAGAGGTAGAAGATCCTGCTAACTGGACAGCAAACAGTAGCCCAGAGGTAGAAGATCCTGCTAACTGGACAGCAAACAGTAGCCCAGAGGTCGAAGATCCTGCTAACTGGACAGCAAACAGTAGCCCGGAGGATCGTGAAGATTCCTGCATAACTGGACAGCAACAGCACAGTAGAAGCATCAGATGTCGAAGATCCTGCTAACTGGACAGCAAACAGTAGTCCAGAGGTCGAAGATCCTGCTAACTGGACAGCAAACAGTACCCCGTGGTCGAAGATCCTGTTAACTGCACAGCAAACAATAGTCCACAGATGGAAGATCCTGCTAACTGGACAGCAAACAGTAGCCCAGAGGTCGTAGATCATACTAACTGAACAGCAAACAGTAGCCCAGATGTATAAGATCCTGCTAACTGGACAGCAAACAGTAGACCAGATGTAGAAGATCCTGCTAACTGGACTGCAAACAGTAACACAGAGGTCGAAGATCCTGTTAAATTTACAGGAAACAGTAGTACCAACTAGATCCTGTTAACTGGACAGCAAACAAAGATGCCTAGACTTCTAACTGGAAGATAACAGCCTTGAAATCATGACAGCAACAGTAGCCCGATGGTGCAAAGATCCTGCTAATTGGACAGCTAACAAGTAACCCAGAGGTCGAAGATTCTTGTTAACTGGACAGCAAACAGTAGAGGCTGTAGATCCTGTTCCTGCACTGGAGCAAACAGTACCCTAGAGGTGGAAAATCCTGCTAACTGGACAGATAACTGTAGCCCAGAGGTCGAAGATCCTGCTAACTGGACAGCAAAACAGTAGACCATCAGATGTAGAAGATCCTCTAACTGGACAGCAAACAGTAGCCCAGAGGTCGAAGATCCTTGCAACTGGACAGAAAACAAGTGCAGCCCGAGATGTGGAAGATCCTGCTAAATGGACAGCAAACAGTAGTCCCAGCGTGGGCGAAGATCCTGCAAGTGACAGATAAAAGTAGACAGATCAAAGATCCTGCTAAAAGGAAACAAACGGTAGCCATGTGGTAGAAGATCCTGCTAACTGGACAGCAAACAGTAGCCAAGATGTCGAAGATCCTGCTAACTTGACATAGCAAAAACTAGCACCAGAGGTGGAAGATCCTGCTAACTGGACAGCAAACGGTATCCCAGAGGTCTAAGATCTTGTTAACTGGACATCAAACAGTAGCACAGAGGTCGAAGATCCTGTTAACTGGACAGCAAACAGTAGCCCAGAGGTCGAAGATCCTGCTAACCGGACAGAAAACAGTAGCCCAGAGGTCGAAGATCCTGCTAACTGGAAAGCAAACAGTAGCTCAGACGTAGAAGATCCTGCTAACTTGACAGCAAACAGTAGCCCAGAGGTCGAAGATCCTGCTAACTGGACAGCAAACAGTAAGACGTGGAAGATCCTGCTAAATTTACAGCAAACAGTAGACCAGAGGTCGAAGATCCTGCTAACTGGACAGCAAACAGTAGCCCAGAGGTCGAAGATCCTTCAAAGTGGACAGAAAACAGTAGCCAAGAGGTGGAAGATCCTGCTAACTGGACAGCAAACAGTAGCCCGGAGGTCGAACATCCTGTATACTGGACAGCAAACAGTAGCCCAGAGGTCGAAGATCCTTCTAACTGGACAGCAAACAGTATCCCAGAGGTAGAAGATCCTGCTAACTGGACAGCAAAGTGCAGCCCCGTGGTCGAAGATCCTGTTTACTGCACAGCAAACAATAGTCCACAGATGGAAGATCCTGCTAACTGGACAGCAAACAGCAGCGAAGAGGTAGAAGATCCTGCTAATTGGACAGCAAATAGTAGCCCGGAGGTAGAAGATCCTGCTAACTGGACAGCAAACAGTAGACAAGAGGTCGAAGATCCTTTTAACTGGACAGTACACAGTAAACTAGGGGTCGAAGATACTGCTAACTTGAATGCAAACAACAGACCAAAGGTTGAAGATCCTTCTAACAACTGGACGGCAAACAGTAAACTAGGGGTCGAAGATACTGCTAACTTGAATGCAAACAGCAGATTAAAGGTGGAAGATCCTTCTAACAACTGGAAGGCAAACAATAACCCAGAGGTCAATGTTCTTGTTAACTGGACAGCAAACCAGGAGGCTGAAGATCCGTGTTAACTGCACAGAAAACAGTAGAACCAGATGTGGAACATCCCTGCTAACTGGACAGTTAAACAGTAGCCCGGGAGGGGGGGGGGGGGGGGGGGGGGGGGGGGGGGGGGGGGGGGGGGGGGGGGGGGGGGGGGGGGGGGGGGGGGGGGGGGGGGGGGGGGGGGGGGGGGGGGGGGGGGGGGGGGGGGGGGGGGGGGGGGGGGGGGGGGGGGGGGGGGGGGGGGGGGGGGGGGGGGGGGGGGGGGGGGGGGGGGGGGGGGGGGGGGGGGGGGGGGGGGGGGGGGGGGGGGGGGGGGGGGGGGGGGGGGGGGGGGGGGGGGGGGGGGGGGGGGGGGGGGGGGGGGGGGGGGGGGGGGGGGGGGGGGGGGGGGGGGGGGGGGGGGGGGGGGGGGGGGGGGGGGGGGGGGGGGGGGGGGGGGGGGGGGGGGGGGGGGGGGGGGGGGGGGGGGGGGGGGGGGGGGGGGGGGGGGGGGGGGGGGGGGGGGGGGGGGGGGGGGGGGGGGGGGGGGGGGGGGGGGGGGGGGGGGGGGGGGGGGGGGGGGGGGGGGGGGGGGGGGGGGGGGGGGGGGGGGGGGGGGGGGGGGGGGGGGGGGGGGGGGGGGGGGGGGGGGGGGGGGGGGGGGGGGGGGGGGGGGGGGGGGGGGGGGGGGGGGGGGGGGGGGGGGGGGGGGGGGGGGGGGGGGGGGGGGGGGGGGGGGGGGGGGGGGGGGGGGGGGGGGGGGGGGGGGGGGGGGGGGGGGGGGGGGGGGGGGGGGGGGGGGGGGGGGGGGGGGGGGGGGGGGGGGGGGGGGGGGGGGGGGGGGGGGGGGGGGGGGGGGGGGGGGGGGGGGGGGGGGGGGGGGGGGGGGGGGGGGGGGGGGGGGGGGGGGGGGGGGGGGGGGGGGGGGGGGGGGGGGGGGGGTGGTGGGGGGGGGGGGGCTTGGGGGGGGGGTTGGGGGGGGGGGGGGGGGGGGGGGGGGGGGGGGGGGGGGGGGGGGGGGGGGGGGGGGGGGGGGGGGGGGGGGGGGGGGGGGGGGGGGGGGGGGGGGGGGGGGGGGGGGGGGGGGGGGGGGGGGGGGGGGGGGGGGGGGGGGGGGGGGGGGGGGGGGGGGGGGGGGGGGGGGGGGGGGGGGGGGGGGGGGGGGGGGGGGGGGGGGGGGGGGGGGGGGGGGGGGGGGGGGGGGGGGGGGGGGGGGGGGGGGGGGGGGGGGGGGGGGGGGGGGGGGGGGGGGGGGGGGGGGGGGGGGGGGGGGGGGGGGGGGGGGGGGGGGGGGGGGGGGGGGGGGGGGGGGGGGGGGGGGGGGGGGGGGGGGGGGGGGGGGGGGGGGGGGGGGGGGGGGGGGGGGGGGGGGGGGGGGGGGGGGGGGGGGGGGGGGGGGGGGGGGGGGGGGGGGGGGGGGGGGGGGGGGGGGGGGGGGGGGGGGGGGGGGGGGGGGGGGGGGGGGGGGGGGGGGGGGGGGGGGGGGGGGGGGGGGGGGGGGGGGGGGGGGGGGGGGGGGGGGGGGGGGGGGGGGGGGGGGGGGGGGGGGGGGGGGGGGGGGGGGGGGGGGGGGGGGGGGGGGGGGGGGGGGGGGGGGGGGGGGGGGGGGGGGGGGGGGGGGGGGGGGGGGGGGGGGGGGGGGGGGGGGGGGGGGGGGGGGGGGGGGGGGGGGGGGGGGGGGGGGGGGGGGGGGGGGGGGGGGGGGGGGGGGGGGGGGGGGGGGGGGGGGGGGGGGGGGGGGGGGGGGGGGGGGGGGGGGGGGGGGGGGGGGGGGGGGGGGGGGGGGGGGGGGGGGGGGGGGGGGGGGGGGGGGGGGGGGGGGGGGGGGGGGGGGGGGGGGGGGGGGGGGGGGGGGGGGGGGGGGGGGGGGGGGGGGGGGGGGGGGGGGGGGGGGGGGGGGGGGGGGGGGGGGGGGGGGGGGGGGGGGGGGGGGGGGGGGGGGGGGGGGGGGGGGGGGGGGGGGGGGGG